>QLPG01006532.1:0-15339 GCA_003314385.1 Gomphus sp. MG54
ATATCTACCTTTGATAGGAGTTTGAATTTGCCATTGTATTTCGCAGTTGTGTGACTCTATGACCTCAGCTCTTTTCCAAGAGACTGAGGTATGAGTTCAAGTTCATTCTTATATTTCATACAATTGTTGACTGTTCTTTTAGATAGTATTTCAGGTAGCTAATTACTTTTAATATGAGCTCTTTTCCAAGAGACTGAGATAGTATTTCAGTCTTGATAATTTCACAGGTTATAGGCCCCAGCAATGCTGGGAATTGACCTAGGACACCTGGAACTGAGCCACAGGTGGCACCCGTTGATCACAGCCAAGCCGCAGTCCATTGGGATGCAAGAGATGACGAACCGAAGGCCAGATGGCAAACGTACTTGCGGGTGGTGCCTGCTCATGAAAATCAGCCATGATGCACACAGCGTGCAAGGCCACACTGTACAATACAAAGACAAAACCCCACACATAAATTTAGGCATCTGTTTGACTCGCCATCCAAGAGAGAGTGAAGCACTACCAGCAAACACACGTTACGATGACCATTATGGTGACACATGGCCCTTTCCACTTACGACTTACAACTATGACCCTACCGCATTTATCCTGAATCAAAGATGCACCACAGGCATGCGCAGCACCCCAGACATGACCCAAGAGACATGAAGGTGCCACCAGGAACCACATGAGGACAGAGGTGCATGCACAAGGGGTGAGGTCAGATACATGGAACGAGGGGAGGATGACCCCTCACGATGCATCAGATGATGGCATATGCATACGAGCAATGTGAGCGCAGAACCTATAGAACAAACTCACACAAGGGGTGGCATGTGGGCCAGAATGCAATAGGACACCCTTGAACCCAGGGTGCAAATCATTACCCCACGACCACAACAAGGACAAGTCAATCCTCAGACACTCATAACAATGCCACTAGGGAAGGTACGCAAACACAAGACCTCCAGGCGAGCGGCAATATCACCATGAGGACAGATAGTTTGGTCTGTGGGAACCACCGTGGAGGATGAGGCATACATCAGAGTAACCACAAGTCTTTACAATGGATGTGAGACCCTAGATGGCAATGTATTGGTATATACAATTTGGAAGGAATTTCACCTGCTTGGTAAACCCCATAAACGCATGCACGATCACGGCGGCTAGCATAACATCCACGGCTACCCCAACACTGCCGCCTATCAGGAAGGAGGAACCACTGGATGAGAGCGAGTGAACGAGTGAGCAGATAGAAGACAATAGGGGTGGAAATGATCAACCTTCCTTGCACCTTCTGCTCGATCCTTAGGGTGCGAAGAGTTCATGCAATGGACGTGTTCAGTGACTGTGACTTGCAACTGCAGATCGATATCACAGATAACACACCCTTTGAAGATCAGGCCCAACTCTATGTGTGAGAATGGCAGCGGAATATAGGTGGCATGCCAGACATTGGTACTAGTTATCAACGAAAGCACAAGGCCAGTCGTTATAATGCCACCAACTGCGAGCCTGGACAATTACTGAAAATTGATTTATGGCCTGGGCTACGGACTAGTAGGCTGATGAGTGACAGCACTGGATGGGTTGTACTTAAACGTCTAAAAGATGATAGAAGTGTTACATTCGCTTCAAATGCGGTTTATGATAGTACGAACACTCCCATTGCTCGAAACGAGGAATGTACCTGCTTCTCAGGGCAAGAAAGCTGCAAATTCTAGCCTTCCACAGATAAACATAGACAGAGCGCCTTTCTGTGAAGTGTTGACTTCTATCATTGATGCATTGTGCTGGACCAATGAGCCCAAATTTAACACTCCAAAGGTGCCAAGAAATAAGCGCTCCAAAGCACAAGAATTACGTTGGGCCGCTAACCCCTCACGTAAACCGAATTGTACTGAAGCTGAGCAAATCCAAGAATTTGAAACTGACCTCCATGTAGCAAAGGTTGAGCCTTATCGTGTGACATGCGCACTGTGCAATGAATGGGTCAAGCTTAGGAATAACTCTCGATATTGTCCCATTCCGTGGAAATGTCACCAGGATGGTTGTACCAGAATGCATGGGATTGCTTGCATGGGATTGCTGGGCTGCCTTCAATGATACACCACTGATCTTGCCACCAGAGGATGTCGAATTGCACTGAAATTGAACCAACTATCTTCCAGTATAAATGCGGACATTGCAGGTTTAGGTGTTCGACTGTCGTTCTATATCTAGGCCTTCCCTTTAGTTTTTCTCGTTGACAGATCCTACAAGGATGTTGAGAATGCACTATGGACTTTCATCACTACAAGTTTTGGACTGACAGTTGCTACATTAGCCCAAGTTAAAATGGGAGCACTGTCACTTCTTGAAGGAATACTAAAGGGAATGTCAAGAATGCGAGTGCAAGTGACATACTTTGCACCTCTTATATTTCTCTCATCAGACCAGTGGACTCAAATACATATTGCAATCTCAGAACAATTTCCTTTACATGATATAGTGTGGAAATCTTCGTTTCGACCTGCCATTTGCACGATCCAGGAGCTAGATGTTGAGCTAGTCGGTTGGGAGACCATCCGTGATGAGTGACATGTGATGACAATGACATGTACAAGAACATGGTACGCAAGCAGATCAAGGACTGGCACATGAGCATGATGGAGTGGAAGAACCAGGAGTGGTTAATCCTGCTAGTGGTCTGTCCAGATGCGCGTACAAATCCCAGAGGTTTCTTTGCCATGAAGAGCAGTGTCTTGGACAAAATCAAAGCAGACTTCAATTCTGGAAAAAGAGACAGATGTGTGCAGATCATTTGGTCCCAAGGCTCAGTGACCACCTCAGCTTGTGCAGAGTTGACCTCTAAGATTAAAGAAGGAATAATGGAAGCAACTCTAGCAACTCAGGGAGATAGGAACCGACAAAGATGGAGAGGCACTGCGACATATTATGACGTTCAGGAGCATTACGATGACGTCAAAAGGATTGAACGCACTTTGGATGAGCTGGCACAACTCTTTAACAACATGAGGATCCTTGTTGAACAGCAAGAGCAAAGAACTACACCATCCCACCTCATTCAATTTGAATCTGCCAACTCTTCGACAATATCCAGGAAGAATTTCAGGTCTGCGCTATCTTTACCAATCTCCAGTTTGCAAAAATAAGACAGATGACAACAAATAAGGCTGAAAGAGACCGAACGAAAGAAGGGTAAAAGTAGATGATGAGTAGGAACTATCATATACGACACAACTGACCTCCAGTTCGAGGGGGAGATTTGGATATGATGTCGCCCCAAATGTTGGATCGAGTCCATCAAGACTATAAACTGAATATCGTCCAGTGAAGTCCATCACAACTATAATGACCAGCAATCATCTACAACCTGACCAACCAACCAACCTCCAGTTTGAGGGGGAGATTTGGATATGATGTTGCCCTGAATGTCGGATTGAGTCCATCATGACTATAAACTGAAGAACTTTTGGATCGAGTCCTTTATGACTATAAACTGATGAACATGACCCGAGTCCATCATGACTATAAACTGAAGAACTTGACTTGAGTCTGTCATGACTTTAAACTGAAGAACTCGACCTGAGTCCATCACGACTATAAACTGATGAAATGAACCTGAGTCTGTTATGACTATAAACTGGACCTGTCAAGTATGAGTCTGCTATGACTTTAAGCTGGATCAGAGTCTGCTAAGACTTTAAACTGAGCATGGCCATTATGGGCAGTTACATGGACAATTCATTGGATCACTTGGAACAACACCTGCCGGTTTGGACTCAGGGGGAGTGCTCAGAATTTGGTGTCCAGCCTGAACATATCTCTCTTTTATCTCTGTGCTTGCACAACCTTTCTTACCTATTCTGACCCTTCTACACCACCATGGCATTTCAGTATCATCAAAATTCATCTGCCACTTATATTTTTCAATCACTAGAAGATCAGCTGATCCATCAAGCTATTGGAGATGGAACCAATGATTTAGACTGAGGGGGAGTGTTAAGGATTTGATATTCAGTCTAAACATCTCTTCTCCTCATCCCTGACAACCAGGACCTGATGGTATTGGAGAGAGGGTATGGGTTCTATTCATTATTATCTCTGATATCTACCTTTGATAGGAGTTTGAATTTGCCATTGTATTTCACAGTTGTGTGACTCTGTGACATCAGCTCTTTTCCAAGAGACTGAGGTATGAGTTCAAGTTTATTCTTATATTTCATACAATTGTTGACTGTTCTTTTAGATAGTATTTCAGGTAGCTAATTACTTTTAATATGAGCTCTTTTCCAAGAGACTGAGATAGTATTTCAGTCTTGATAATTTCACACAATGGAGTCATGAGAGGGAGGTTAAGGGCCCTATTCCAGATTTACAGTTGGAAAACTCCTGGAAAGGGTGTAGGTAGTTGCAGATACTAAAATGAGATTATTAGGGGGCACAAGCTATAACATAACCCAAGAACCATGACAAAACTTTGGTGTGAAGAAAGCCTAGTCAAGTTCTCTAACAAGATGATAGCAAGTTAATGCCTGTCCGGGTTGATGTCTAAAAAGAATTGTTTAGAGGGGGCCTTGGCAGGTACCTTATCAATTACATGTAGGAGTAATAGTTTATGTGTGTGAACTATTATTCTACCCTTGCCTAGTATTATTTCCACAGATGTTCTATAAATGTGATTTAGTTCTTTTACTATGTTTTTGCATACCTTTATGTTTTAACCAAGAAACCTTCCACTTTGGTAGAAGGGTTTGAGATTTACTCTTTGGAATAAACCTCTGTCAACAAGTCTTCAGACCTGTTGATTTGGCACTGGTCTTCGGACCAATGTACCTAAGAGTGTTTGCTGTACTAGATAATCTGGCAGATTATAGGTAATAGTAAAATTGATTGGTAAGTTTCTTTTATGCTACAGAACTAGTTGTTGGAGGTGGCGACATGGTGGTATGACAAACTGTGTTACCCTGGTATTGTTTCCACAAATGATTATTCGCTGCTTATAGTTTTTGTGCAGTTGCAAAAACCATTCTTCTTTGTTTCCTTGTTATAGATAGTTTATTGTTATAAAACAGTATATAAGTAGCTATGTCGACTACCATTTTTCCTCAGTTGTTTGACATACAAACACTAAGGTGAGATATTTAGTTAACTACAGTCTTTCTGTTTTGCTTACTTATCTAGTAGATATTTGCACTATGTAAAATATAGTCATTTGACACACAAACACTGAAATATTTGCACTAGTCAATTTAATTTAACAGGTTATTGGGCCCTGCCACTCCCTACTTCAAATAGCACTCACCCTGATATCCACTACATTTACCACCACTGGCCTCCTCCCTTCCTCAGTCCCAAAGCTCATGCCATCTGGCTTGAACTGGACTACATTTGCCATGTGTTTCTAGGATGCCATTGAGGCAAAAGGCTTATATGGATATTTTGACAGCACAGCTACTTGTCCCATTCTCAGCATACCTCCTAAGCCCGATGAGGAACTTGCACTTACCCAGTGGATTAAGGAGGACCATTCTGCAAAGGCCCTCCTCAGGCATCGTATGCCTGACTCAACCCTGATCCGAATTCATGGGAAGATGTTCCTGAAAGACCAGTGGGACCTCATCATAAAAGAGTTCTCTTCAAAGGATGCTTTTGCACAAGCAGACTTGCATACCCAATTCATGGAGTCCAAGTGCTCTGACAAAGGAAATGTGCATGAATTCCTGGATGAGTTACATGTAAAGAAGGAGGAGCTGGCCACTGTAAGGGCAACCCTTTGGCATCCACTGGAGGTATCTCACAGGAGAGCTAAGCAGGGGGAATCCAAAGCTTTAATTATAATTACTACCTAAATACATGTGGAGATCTCATCTAAACAGGGGGAATGCAAAGAGAAAAGTCTAAGGATCCTGCTGCTGGTGAACCCTTCTTATACCCTTTTATGTAAGTGGTCTTGCACTAGCTTACAAATCAATACATTGGAGTTTGTAGAGCCAACCTCCTGGTACTAAGTCCGAGGCTCGGGTGCTTATTCTGGGTTCTAATATCCCATGCTATGTCCCTTCTGAGTTCCTGCTCAGTGATGTAAAAGACTACTATTCTACCCTCATCAAATCTCTTCTGCCTCACCTCTCTACCTTTGCTTCAAACCTGCTTGCCAGTGTGAGATTGTACAGCTTCACAAAAACTATTGACTCTGATGAGCTGATCTTGCTGGTTTTCAAAGAATATGAGCGTCATGTAGCACAGAGATTGTGCTATACTGGTAGCAACATGTCAAAAAGAAATGACAAAGATGAAGCAAAGTCTGTCTTACCTAAATGGAAAAGCAAATACCCTGAATGAATGCCACATGGTGCATGCTGGAACTGTGGTGACAAAGGACACTATAAAGACAAGTGTCCCAAACCTGCCAAGATGTCAGCAAACAAAAGTGGATCCCAGAACAATAGTGGCACCACAAACATTGCTGTTGTATCTGACCTTGAATCTGATGTGGCCTTCATGGTAGATGAACTCTTTGATTCAGACTTGGACACTAAAAGTACTAGAGATTGCCAAGGAGACTGGTCTTCTGAAGTTAGCAATGATTAAGGCAGTGAATATGAGATGGAGTAGTCACCTGAAACTGACGAGAGCGATGGTTTTTTGCTTGCCAGTGGTAACTTGAACTACCTTGATGCTGATCTGAATGATGCACATGCAGTATGCATTGAAATTGAAGAAATACTAGGAAGCTCACCTTGCATTGAGGTCTATGACTCAGGGTGTACTATGCATATCACTCCTTACCAAGATGCAGTTCCAAACTACATCAAGATAACTCTAAGATTGTTCTAAGCTGCAAATAAGCAAAGCATTAAAGCAGTTGGAATGGGTGAAATGACAATTGACATACCAAATAATGTTGTTGTCTCTAAACTAAGGCTCACAGAAGTCCTGTACTCACCTGAAGTTAGCTACACCCTTGTATCGGTTGGATGGCTTAATGATACAGGGTTTGATGTGACTTTTCCTGATGGCAAATGCACTATATATGAGTGGAATGGCAAGTTGGTTGGCACAATCCTCAAATCAGGATGTGGCCTCTACAGAGTCTTGCATGACTCTGAGATGGCAACCATAGCTGCAGATGTACTGACCTTGGATCAATTCCACCGTCAGATAGGCCATATCTCACCTGAAACAGCTAGGAGATTAGTGGCTAAAGGTTTTGTGGCAGGAGTTAAACTTGAAGACTCACCATTGGGTCCATTCTTCTGTGAATCTTGCATATATGCAAAGGTTAATTGCAAGCCTGTTCCCAAAGTAATCAAAGGCACCCATGCTGCCAAATTTAGTGAAAAGGTTCACAGTGATCTGTGGGGACTTGAACCAGTTGCTATGAAAGGAGGAAAAAGATACTATATCACCTTTACTGATGACATGTCCAGGCTAACTTACCTGTCCCTGTTGCACACCAAAGATGAGGCTTTTGGCATATACAAGGTGTATGAAGTGTGGTATAACATACAGCTTCATGCTGTCATAAAGATACCTCACTCTTACTGCAGTGGTGAATACCTAGGGAAGGACTTTATATCTTACTTAAAGTCCAAAGGAACTGTACAGCAACTCACTGTTTATGATACACCTCAGTGCAATGAAGTGGCTGAATGACACAACCATACTATTATTAAATGCATACATGCTTTGTTGCATGCTAGTAGGCTACCAAGGTTCTTGTGGGGTGAAGCGGTGTGTCATGTGGTGTGGCTTATGAATCACACCTCAACCAGGACTGTAGATGATAAAACACCTTTTGGGGCCACCTTTGGAAAGAGACCAGACCTACATCATATCTGCAAATGGGGCAAGAAGGTGTGGGTACACACCAAAACTGGTGATAAACTAGGTGGTTGTGTTACAGAGGGTCACTGGTTAGGAATTGATAAATGGAACAAAGGGTTCTGGATCTACTGGCCTGACAAGCAGACAGTAATAGTTGAACAAAATGTTTACCTGAACAACAACCCATCAGCTTCTTGTCTCAAGGGGGAGGATTGGGAGTTTATTAAAACAAAAACCGATGTACCCTCTATTACTCCCACTCCATCTGTGCAGATTGTTGACATTATCGAACCCCTACATACCAGCACCAAAGCTGTCAGTCTGCCTGAATCCAAACCTGAAGATGCACCTATTAAATGAGTGTGCAAGCCTAGTCAGCATGTCCATGACATCTTAGATAGACATGGAACTTTATCTTACCAATCATCTGACTCCATTATTGCTCCTGGAATCTAGCTCCCCACTGCTATAGATCAAGAAGTAATTCATGAGAGAGAGGGATCAGCCGATTGGATGATGATAGTGGAAGCAATTGATGAATACACACTAGTTTCTGAAATGAGCAAATTTGAGGCTACTGAGCCTAGGTCCCTGAATAAAGCAAAACACTACCCCAACTAGGAACTATGGGAAAAGGGAATATTTTAAGAGTTAGCACTACTCAAGGAAGCTGGAACTTGGGAACTTACTGTACTACCAGAGGATGCGAACATTGTCGGCTCCAAATGGGTTTTCTGTGCAAAAAAAGGATGCAGTAGGAAATGTTGTCTGCTACAAGGCTTCTCCCAAGTCCCAGGTGTCAACTACTTTGATACCTTTGCCCCTGTTGCCAAGCTTGCCTCAATCTGTACTGTACTCGCATTGGCTGCTGCAAAGGATATGGAGATTCATCAGATTGATATAAAAGATGCATACTTAAATAGAGAACTTACCATTCAGGAAACCATCTACATGGCCTAGCCCCCTGGTTATCATACACTGAACTCTGCTGAAAAGGTGTGCCATCTTAAAAAGACACTATATGGATTGAAGCAGTCAGGAAGGAGATGGTATCAAAAGCTTGTTGAAATAATAACACACCACTTAGCTTTTTCATGATGCAATGTCAACCAGGCTGTGTGTTTATAATGAAATGGCTCCATCATTGTCCTAGTCCACATTGATGATTGCACCATAGCAGCGACATCTATACAACTCATTGTTCATTTCAAGACAAAAATTGCTGAACAAGTGGAGATAACCGACCTTGGAGAGCTACATTGGCTGCTAGGAATTGAAGTAAAGCACAATCAAGAACAACATACCATTCATTTATCCCAGCAATCCTATATAACCTCAATCCTTCATCACTTTAACCTAGACAAGTTGAAGCACTCGTCAACACCTATACAAACTAGGCTACTGCTGTCCAGTTCCCAGATGTTCAAAACCACTGCTGAATGGGCTCAGATGTGGGACACTCCATATTACAAGGTGATCAGGTTGTTGATGTATGTGTTATGGCCCATGCCGCCAAATAAACCCACATTAAACCCCACAACCACCCGTACCGTTTCTGGGACCTTTCTGACCGCTCAAAGTCTGAATAACCGCTTTCCAATATTCCGATACATCATTCCAAGGTTCCACATTCCTAAACCTCCAAAGATTCTGAAGCCAAGGTTCCACTCCTTTGATAAACAATGTGCAGGATCATCGTGTACCTCACTCCCTTGTTCTTCATTTTATATTGCCCCTTGTACTCTCTTCCCCCCCTTGTCTTTACTTGGCAAAAGATAGTACAAGACTAGATACATGTATATAAGTCACCAGTCGACTGGACTATTTGCCAGTACAAATATTGACTTAATTCTGTGTCGTAGTTTCCGATTCAGTTCCAGTAAACTTTCTGACTTTCCAAAATTAGGGACAGACGATCAAGGAGGGCACAACACATAAGTTGAAGCCAAGTCCCTGTGACCTTGAACCACTTGTACCACTCTATACCATGAACAGTTCTAAGACCCCCAGCACTTCCTGTCTTTCTATCCCCATTCCGGTTCTGATCCCGAACCACAACCTTTAGTCCCTCCATCTCTAGAGTATGAACCCCCCTTCAGCAATCATTCGGAACCCTCTGGAAACCCTTCTGGAAGCCTCTAGCTAAGTGCCGACATATGGATTTAATAGTATACTGCCTTAGGTACCTGTCCTGACATAGCATTTGCTGTCCAGAGATTGTCCCAATACTCAATGAAGTTTGGACCTACACATTGGAATGCCATTAAGAGAGTTTTCAGTTACTTGAAAGGCACTAAAGAGTTATGGTTGACTTATGGGCAGACCCAGACAAGGTTGATAGGATATGCTGCTGAAGATGGAAGCACCACTGAAGATAGACATGCTGTGTCCAGATACAAATTTATTATTAATGATGGAGTTGTGTCCTGGAGCACAAAATGTCTGTCAATTATATTTTTATCAACAACAGAGAGTGAATATGTAGCTGCTGTACATGCCGCAAAGGAAGCCCTCTGGCTATGGTCCCTTATCAAAAAAGTGTTTGATGAAAAGTTGTTCCCAACTACCATGTTGTCTGACAACCAGTCAGCCATTGCACTCACAAAAGATCATCAGTATTGTGCTCATACAAAACATATTAATGTACATTACTACTTCATCCATTGGATCATCAAAAAGGGGACAATTCATTTGATCTATTGCCTGACTGATGACATGGTCGCTAACACACTGGCCAAAGTATTGCCATCTGCAAAGGTAAAACACTTTGCTGTTCAACTCGGGCTGACCATGGTTTGAGGGGGAGTGTTGGAGGGGTAACATGGTGATGTGACAAACCATGTCACCCTGGTATTGTTTCCACAAATGATTATTTGCTGCTTATAGTTTTTGCGCAGTCGCAAAAATCATTCTTCTTTGTTTCCTTGTTATAGATAGTTTATTGTTATAAAACAGTATATAAGTAGCTACATCGACTACTGTTTTTCCTCAGTTATTTGGGTGAGACATTTAGTCAACTACAGTCTTTCTGTTTTGCTTACTTATCTAGTAGATATTTGCACTAGGTAAAATATATATGTATCTAGTTGTTTCATACACAAACATTGAGATATTTGCACTAGTCTATTTAATCTAAAACTAGTCTCTATATATACTAATTCTAAGCTGATTATGTAACTCCCTAATAAGGCAAGACCTTCTGGAAATTAGTGGAAAGTTATGGAAAGGGATGGAAGGTCCTGGAATCCTCTGGAAGTCACAGTATTACCCTTGTAGTCACTAATAATAAAAGAAGAGAAAGATTCCCACAGCTTGTAGTCTTGTGACTGATCAAGTCATAAAATATTAATATTATATGAGCCATGCTTCTGGGCTGACCTTTATATAACAGCCATTATATAAGCCCAGGAATTTGTTGTACAATGTGGACTGAGAACTTGACCCAAGAAATGGTTCCTTGAGGGTCCAAATGGAGATAGGCAAAAAATACATGTTTTTGAGGGTTTTTCCTTGGACTTGAAGGTTTGTTATTTAGGAGTTAATTACCATAAGTAATTCACTCTTAAATGGCCAGCCAAAAGTTATTATATTTTTTGGCAGTCAATTCAAGACTGATTTGATGGGTGATTTTCTGAATAAGAGAGGTTTGGATTCTAGTATGCTGATCTGGTTCAGTGGTCCTCTAAAACCTAAGGGAGAATTCCCTATTCCCCAATAGTATAGGAAGTGTTGAAAAGCTCAAACATAGACTCATACAGATGGCACAGCAGGACTGTACCTAACTCATACACAGTGTCAGGTACTGAGAATGCCGATGATGCATGGGCTGAGTACTAATGCAATAGTACCAACTTCACAATGTTGGCAGGAATCAGCCAAGTCCTGCAGACTGATCAGGGTTGCTTGGCTTCAATGTACTTGTGCATTGCACCCTACTTTCTATGTGTGCCACTGATTTCAGACAGAAGAGATACCTGGGAGTACCGAGAGTGTCAGCCTAAGCAAGGGTTCAGAGGGGAGGAGGGGAGGCAAGAAGGCATTAGCCAAGTCAATATTCAGAATGAGGAACTATCTACATATATGCACTACTTATATAGATTAAGAAGCGAGATGTGGAATCAGAGTGGCATAAGATATGGAAAAAAGAATAAGGTATGGAGACCATGTGGAAGTATTGTCCACAATGATCAGAAATAGGACAATGAAATGTAAATGAGAATAGAATAATAAAGTATGGCCAAGAATAGAATGATAGGAGTGTGGATGAAAATAGAACAATAGAAAATGGCTGAATATAAAACAATAGGGCCGTGACTGAAAAATAAGTGAATAGGAAATGTCCCAAAGTGAAATGGGAAAAGGGAAGGATTGGTAATAGAAGAATAAATGAAGGTGGAAGGGATGGGATAAAGGGAGTGGACCAAATGATGAACCAAATGTACCGAGCTGAGACCATATACTAGTGAAGAATGACCTGTCACTGGTGTGTGGGATTAAACGGTAGAGGCCGTTTGGTCAGTACTACTGAGTGAACTGAACCTCAGTATTGTATACTTGACATACAGACACAGATGGCGGAGCATAGCAAGCATCCACACAGGTGCTTATCAATTAAAACTCAGCTATAGTACTGTAATTACAATTATACCATTACCATTCCCAACATTCTGGAGGTGTGTTTGGGGTCATTATCCTTTTAAAAAATACAATCCACCTCAGCGCTCCTAGATTCCTCTATGCTTGTTAAGGCTCAGTAATGCTAATAGTGTGGACAGGAGTCAGCCAAGTCCTGTAGACCGATCAAGATGGCTAGGCTTCAATGTACTTGTGCATTGTACCTTGCTGTTCTATATATGCCACTAATTTGGATAGAAGAAAGACCTGGGAGAGTGCCCAGAGTATCAGCCCAAGTAAGGGACTTCAGATGGGAGAAGGGAGGATAAGAAGATGTAAACCAAGTTAATATTCAGAGTGAAGAACTATCTACATACATTCACTACTTGTGTATATAGGTTAAGAAGCAAGATGTGGAACAGGGTAACATACAGTAAGGAATGGAGAACAATAAGGTATGAAGAATCATGTGGAGATAGTATCCACAAGGATCAAGAATAGAATAAGAAATGTGGACGATAATAGAACAATGAAAATAAGATAATAGAAATGTGGCCAAGAATAGAATAATAGAGAGTGACCAAATATAAGACAATAGGGTTATGGCAGAAGATAAAACAATGATAAAATGTCCCGAGGTGAAACAGGCTGAGATATAGAGAATAAGCAGGGAGGGGATTAATGTATGATGAGTGGGGAAGAGTAGATGGGGAATAGGGATGGGGAATGTGGAGGATGAATGTACTGAGCTGAGACTGAGACCGATGTACCAAGTGACATATGTGTGGATTGGTCACTTGCACATGGAACTAGACTGATCATTTGGTTTGCACTGCCAAATTACCAGGTGCTTGGTACATGCACTTGACAATGTTGGGCAGTAAGTGATCATCCAAAATCTCCACATACTGCTTAGCATCCATCCTCTCCTCAATCTCAGCAAGTGTTCTCACACCATTCTACCCCATACAATCCCAAACCATGATGTTTCCACCTCTAAACTTCACAGTTCCTTATACCTCTCTCTCAATCAGTCTATTCCCTTCTTGCTTCCACACTCACTGCTTCCCATCTGACCTAATTGTTGGGGAATTGGGAATGCCCCCTATTATTTCTAGTCATTTTTCTGAGCTGAATCAGTCTGCAGAATCCAAACCTCTCCTAAGGAAAATATCCACTTAAATCAGCCATATCTTGGCAACAAAAAATATTATCGTTTTTGGCTGACCAATTAAGAGTGAATTACCTCCAGTAATTAACTCTTAATTATCAATAAGATTGAGCTTACAGATAATCATTAAAACATCTATATTTTCGCCTATCAAGGTGTGGACCCACAGTATACAACAACTATGGAGCCAATTACCTAAATCTACAAAAGTGGCTCCAAACTACTGGATCAAGTTCTCAGCCCACAATGTACAACAAATTCCTGGACTTATATAATACTAATTACATAAAAGGTCAAAAATGACTTACATAATATTAATATTTCATGACATGACCAGTCACAAAAGTACCAGTCATGGGAATATTATATTTCTTTTGTTGACAAGTAACTACAAGGGTGATACAGTAAGCTCATGTCAAGCTTTGGGTACTGATGGACTTTGGGACTGCCGAAAGGTCAGGCAGACAATGGCCAAGTCCTGCAGGCTAAGAGTAGTGGTGTTGGCTTTAACGTACTCATGCGTTATGCCCTACTTGCTGTGCATACCATCTATTTGCAACAGGCAGATACTCGAGAGGATGCTGATGATGCTGGCCCAAGTCGAGGACTTAACAGAGGGGAAGAAGGTAGAAGGGCCTAAGCCTAGTCAATACCCAGAATGAGGAAATATCTACATGCATGCCCTACTTATATAGGTTTAAGAAGCGACATGTGGAATAAGGAATGTAAGACAACAAGGTATGCAGAGCATGTGGCTATTGTCTACAACGAGTAAAATTAGAATGAAGGAATGCAAAACAGGAATAGAACAATAAAAGATAGAATAATAAAAATGTGACCAAGGATAGGACAATGGGGAGTGGCTGACTATAAAACAATGGAGTCATGGCCAAGGATAATACAAGGACAGAAAGTCCTGAGGTGAGATGGATTGAGGGGTGAGGAGCAGGTGTGTGGGTGGTGGATGTGCCGAGCCGAGACAGGCATCCCAAGTGATATGCATGCGGTGTGGACACTTGGGCGTGAATATAGGATGGCTGCTTGGTCGGCACTGCCGAATAAATGGGTCTCGGTATGTGTACTTGACATCTCACAGGCTTCCAAGGCCTTCTAATTCTTTCCAAACACTTCCACTGACTTCATCAAGGAATTGCCTTGTCAGGAGGTTATATAATCAGCTTATAATTAGTATAAGTAGAGCCTAGTTCTGTAGCATAAAATAACAATCTATTTCACCTAAAATAATCCACAGGATTAAATAAGTGCCAGCAACACTCTCATAAGTGGACTAGAGTCTGCTTAGATAACTGGTCCAAAGACTAGAAGCCACTCTCTACAATGGGTCCAAAGACCTGTTGAATAGGTTTATTCCAAAGACTAAACCTTAGCTTTTGCTACTGAAGTGGCAGGCTACCCTCAAAACTAAAATCTATAAAAACTAGGAAAAGAATTAAATCAGATAAAAATTAGAAAAGTGGAAATTGTCAAGTACCGTACTGAGACATGACCATTCGGCAGTGCCAACCGAGCAATCATCCTATATCCACGACCAAGTGCCCATGTCGCCTGCATAAAACTTGGTGCGCTGGTCCTGGCTCGGCACATCCGCCATCTGCACTCCTCGGTCCGTTTCACTTCGGGACTCCCTGTCCTTGTACTATCCTCGGTTACCAGCCTTGTCTTATAGTCCGGCACCTCCTATTGTCATATCCTTGGACACATTCTATTATCCCATCCTT
>QLPG01006532.1:15458-30051 GCA_003314385.1 Gomphus sp. MG54
CATGCATGTACATACTTCTTCATTCTGGGTATCGACTAGGCTTAGGCCCTTCTACCTTCTTCTCTCCTGTTAAGTCCTCGACTCGGGCCGGCATCTTCAGCATCCCCCTGAGTATCCGTCTGTTGCAAATACAGTGGCACGCATGGCAAGTAGGGCGCAATGCACGAGTATGTTGAAGCCAACGCCACTACTCTTGGCCTGCAGGACTTGGCCATAGTCCGCCTGACCTTTCGACAACACCCCTCAGCAGTACCGAAGTCCGTCAGTATCCGACTCCTGACAGAAATAAACATAAACCAATCTAGAACTAATGGTTTAACATCCTTAAACTATTAATTCTATATGTAAAAAATGAGTTGCCTGATAAGACCCCCCTTAAATATTATGTTTGGATAAATGACCTGGATTAGAATCAATAAGAACATCTTGCATACCTATGTGAGATCTCATAAATCTTTATTGTAATACTCTTTCAATAACAGACTATGTAAATCTCTGGAGTATAATTTCTTAATTGGGTTCTCTGTAAAAATAGCTTATGCAGGTGTATTTTGTTATCCTCCTGCATCTTGTTGGAGAACTTAACTTGCCTTGGTTCTGTCAAGCCCATGATACTGAGCTCCGATGCACTCAGTATTACTGACCGACCGACCGACCGAACAACCTTTACCCATACTATCCTCACTACCATGCGGTCTCAGCTTGGCATATCCGGTACATTGTCTAGACTAATTCTCCCACCTATCCCTTCCACCCCTCACTATCCTCTTATTTCCCAACCATTTCCTTACCCATCCTCCCCCATGACACTCAATGTCCACTTATTATTTCAATCACAGCCCTATTGTTTTATCTTTGGCTGTTCCTCTATTGTCTTATTCTCATTCACTCCTTCATTATTTTATTCTCAGCCATACTCTATTATTCTATTCTTGCCTACATTTCTTATTCTATTCTTGTTCACTGTGAACAATGCCTCCACATGGTTTTTCATACCTTGTTGTTCTCCATTTCCTATGCCACCCTGTTCCACATCTTGCTTCTTAACCCATATAAGTAGTGGATGTATGTAGATAGTTCCTCACTCAGAATATCAACTTGGCTTAGACCCCCTCATCTGCCTTTCCCCTGTCCAAGTCCTTCACTTAAGCTGATGCCCTCGGTACCTTCACCAGTACCACTCCTGTCCAAATAAGTGGCATACATGGAACAGCAGGGTGCAATGCATAAGCACATTGAAGCCTAGCCACCTTGAATGGCGTATAGGACATTGACCAAATCCTTGGCCTTACTGAGTCCTGACAGGTTCACACTAAAGTTTTGTCATGCTTCTCGGGTTCTAAAACACTAATCCTGTTAATTTTAGTCTTAGCTGATCAAAGTACCCTCTTCCAGTCCTCCACAGTCCAATCCTTGTGTTTCACTAAGAGGAAATATTAGAGGCCCTTGCTAGTGATTATACAACCTATGTATCCTGTGCCCATATCTAGCTTCCTCAGCATACCTTACCCTTCCACTGGGTCTGGAGGTATGTAGGCCCTGGGGCATGTGGGCCAGGCTGTCAGTATGTGAGCCAAAATCCCAGGCTCTTGATTCAGTACATGAGACCAAGTGATGTTGACTGAGATTTGATAATTTTCTGCATACCTTTCTTGGCTTGGTCCACCTCTGTCTTAGGCAATATCTTCATGGTCAAGAATGGATGTATGGTATTGACCATGGCAATAATATGGCAACTTACCATTGGTGAGATACTATCAAGTGCACATACCAAGCACCGGGTAACTCAGCAGTGCCAACTGAACAATCAGTCTAATTCCACGCACAAGTGACCAATCCACACATATGTCACTTGTTGAGGAATGGGAGATTCCCTAACAGATAGGAAGGGTCATTGGATCAGGGATCAGTTTAAAGGAGTCCAAACCTCTCTCACTCAGACAATAATTCAACAAATCAGTCTTAAATTGACTATCAAAAAATATAATAATTTTGGCTAGCCATTTAAGAGTGAATTACTCAAAGTAATTAACTCTTAAACTATCAAGCTCTTCAAAGCCTAAGGAAATACTTCAAAAAAACTTATATATTTCATTTATTTCTATTTTGGACCCACAAGGACCCACAGGCAGGTGCCAAACACTTATACATGGAAAATGGCACCAAACTGCTGGCTCAAGCTCTCAAGACTCAAATGTACAACAAATTCCTGGGCTTAGGTAATAGCTATTACACTTCAGGTCAGCCCAGAAGCTTGGCTTACTTACTATTAATATTTCATGACTTGACCAGTCACGAGACTACTAGCTGTGGGAACATGACTCATTAATGACTATAGGGTGACTCATTGATAACTACAGGGTGACTCGTAACTGCCACAGGCTTCCAGGACCTTCATTTCCTTTCCGCACCCTTCCACTAATTTCAGGAAGGTCTTGCCTTATCGGGGAGTTACATAATCAGCTTAGAATTAGTATATATAGAGACTAGTTTTGTAGCATAGAATAACAATCTTATCTTTACCCATAATCCGCCGGATTATCTAGTGCTGCCAGCACTCTCTTAAGTAGGTCGCCGACCACTAAGACTTATCATCAGAGGTTTGTTCGCGGAATAGATCTCGACCCTTCTACATGGTAGAAGGTTTCTTGGACAAAATATAAAAGGTACATAAAAACATCATAAAAGAACTAAACTAGATTTTATAGGACATCCGTGGAATTAATCCTAGGCAAGGGTAGAATAATAGTTCACAAACATAAACTATTATTCCTACACGTAATTGACAAGTCTCCTGCCAAGGCCCCCTCTAAACAATTCTTTTTGGACATCAACCCGGACAGGCATTAGCTTGCTGTCGTCTTGTCAAAGAACTTGATTGAACTTTCTTCACAACAAAGTTTTGTCACAGCTCTTGGGTTACCAGCTTACGGTTCCAAAACATCACTTAGTACATCAATCTCGGCTTGGCACATTCATCCTTCACATCCCCCATTCCTATCCCTCATCCACTCCTCCCCACTCATTGTACATTAATCCCCTCCCCGTTTATTTGACTCAGGGGTATATAAGTACAATTCCTTTGTTCTATCTCGCTTCAGTCTTTCATGTTACCTTATTTCTCAGCCCATTCTACTTTGGGACATTTTTTCATTGTTTTATCTTCTGCCATGACCCTATTGTCTTATATTTGGTCACTCTCTATTATTCTATTCTTGGCCACATTTCTATTATCTTATTTTCATTGTGCTATTCTCATCCACAGTCCTTATTTTATTCTTGATCATTGTGGACACTACCTCTATATGATTCTTCATACCTTATTATTCTCCATTCCTTATGCCACCTTGTTCCACATCTCGCTTCTTAACCTATATAAGTAGCAAATGTATGTAGATAGTTCTTCACTCTGAATATCAACTTGGTTTACGTTCTCTAGTCTTCCCTCCTCCCGTCTAGAGTCCCTTACTTGGGCCAATACTCTTGGCACCCTCCAGGGTCTTTCTTCTGTCCAAATTAGTGGCATGCACGAAAAAGCAGGGTGCAATGCATGAGTACATTGAAGCCTAGCTACCCTGATCGGTCTGCAGGACTTGGCTGATTCTGTCCACACTATCGGCATTACCAATACCTAACAGATACTGGTAGATCCATGTGTTTGCACATTTTGAACTGCTCTTGACACCCAACCTAAGTGATTTTGCAGCCACAAGTGAGGCTTCTTGCCATGTGTATGAGAGCTCCAGCTCTAGGTAGAGATTGAGTGTTCTAACCTTGGCATTATAATTTGAGATTGAAAGGTGATGTTGAGTTTGTTTTTTTTGCTCTCACAGCAAGTTTTGCTCAAGTCTGCACTGCTGGGAAGAACTGAATGTACCAAGCCAAGACCATGTACTAGTGAAGAATGACTTGTCACTTGTGTGTGGGATTAGATGGTAAGAATCATTCAGCTGGTATGACTGAGTGAACCGAGGCTCAGTGTCATGTACTTAACAAGTCCTTATAATTTGAGATTTGATATTATATCTGAAGCATTTAGGTGGGGTGCATCAGCTTCCTCCAGGCATTGACCATTTTGCAGCTCTGCAACAGCTCATCAACTTACTGCTGATCCTGGGCAGAAACCCTGGTCAGTATATTTTTAGTCACTAGTCACCAAAATCTCCAGCTTTAGATCATCAGATGCTGAATTTCTTCAAATTCCTCTTCCTCCTTGTAGTTTTTTAATTAAAAGTTTCTTGATAGTTAGTTTTTTTTCATGAGTAACAATAAAACAAAATGTTCACTATAGATAGGCCCAAGGATGGTGCAGAATGGTAGTTTTCTGATGGCAATGAGCCTGCTGTTGAGTTTTCCAAGGTTTGCACTTTTTCTTGAACCCATGCTACTTTTCAGTAGCCAATTTTTTCTGTTTTGCAGCATGTCTTCAAAACAACAATTATCCTCTTCATACATATTATAACCTTGCTAAAGGGTCCCTCTGGCGTTAGAACAAGTCACGTGACTTGAAGGTCCTACAATTTTGGGTTTTGGGGTTTTGCTCCATGGGACATAGACGCGCTTGGGGTTCCTGTCCCCTCACTCAACATGAGAAAGCTATGTGGCTATTTGTGCGGTTGATGCTTCAATTGGGAATTTCCGCCCTGCTGCGGAAGTCCCCAATGGAAGGGATCAACCGTTCAGATAGCATGGTGGACCCGGCGTTATTAAACATTAGTAACGTTGAAGGGTCCATCCTTCAAACTAGTTAGTGAGTGCATTCTTCTGCCCACGATCAGCAACTCTGGACTTTTGCTGCCACAAAAATATCGGGTGCAAGACCTTGGACGTTTCCTGCAATCTTTGCATCTCTCTGGTTGACGTGCAGTACCAGTTGGTTACTCGGCAGGCACAGCTGTGTGGTAAGTACTAGACTTAGTTTTGTATCACAACCAATCAACAAATGCGGCTGTAGGACCTCCGTTACAAAGGAGTTCATTGCAAGTATTCCATTTACAGTGCTGGTTCTCATTGAGCCCTCCATAATCCACAAAAAAGATCGAACTGGGAGAATAATCCGTACTCTCTACAGATAACGTCTAAGCTAGTTTCAAGCGACGGCGGATTTGGTCATGGAACACATCAATGACTTGGCTCGCCGACTCCATAACACTCGCCTATCTTGGGTACCTTCGTAACCTTCCAGCTTTGAAATCAACAAAGACCGCATTCAATACAGAGAGCAACGCTGTCAATGCAACTTCTCTCCTGTTAAAACGTGTAAAAGAACTAAGAGTCTGCCACTACTGTGCTAGCTACTAACCAGACTAGCCAGTTTGGGGGTCGTACAGTTCCTTGGTGTTTCCATGATACGTCCAAGACGTTGATGATATAGGTCGATGAATATATTCTTGCACGACTGTGCTGCATTACTTTCTCTTCAACTCCAATGTTCATGTCGACCAACAGTGTGAAGAGGAATGGGCAATCGGAGTGGTTCGATCCTTCGTGGTTCAGAATCAATACCAGTGATAATGATCCCAAGCTCGAGTAACCTGCGAAAGTAAATATGTGTTAGTTGGCATTTTAGTCTCTAGTACTCGAGTGATTTGAAGGTTTGTTTTGTTGTCAAGTAAGGGAAAAGCTTCGAACATATACAGTAATTCATTCGACATATATTTTGGATCTCGTGCAAACTGATGAATTGTCTATCATTTGTGTGGGTTCGAATGTACGAATTATAAAGAAATTTTCAGTTGGTCCTGATTTGTGTAGCCTCACCGAATACTTGTCAAAGAAAGTTTGTGCTCGATTTTTGTTATGTTAGTTTTCAACCTGACAAATGATGAAATTGCTCCAGTTTAGTAAGCAGTCCATTCAAATTCCCAAAATAATGAATAATACACTGTGCACCTCTCTAATTTAATACGAGCGTTTACGAATACAAACATTGTGTGGTATGTACGTGACAGACCCGATGAGAAACTGAATATATATATAAAAAAAACAATTGATGAGGAAGTCATCTGAAGCAAGAGACGGGAGAGATCGGTCATCTTAAAAATCTTCAAGTTCAATGTTGATAGACTCTACCACCCGCGCCTCGAACGAGTTCTGCTTCGAGTGATTCTTTGCAGTTGCAGGTATCGGGTTCGATGACAATGGGGGGAAAGGCGAAACCGATCGTTCTGCACTATCATTGGTCTTGAACTTTGGTGTCCCGAGTGGGGTCCCGGAACTGCAGCAAAAATGCCGGAGATGGATTCACTTTAGCACTTTAGCAAACAACTATTGCATGAGCCACCAACCTTGAATGATGTATCCTGGGCACCGTCTTAACCCTGGCGCTGACATCGAACATGACTGGGTTTCCGGTAGCAATACCAGCAGCAACTGCTCTTCGCTCCTGTCGCTTTCGTGCAGCCTGTTCGGCTTCGGCTCTACGGACACCTTCGAGATTCGCCTTCCGATTGCGCTCATTTACCCTGGCCATAACGTCTCCGTGAGAATCTTCACGCCTTCCGTTGGGAGCTTGTTGTACACTTGTAAGAGCCTCGAGTTCTTGTTCGATCTGTGCTGCCTCCTTATAGTCCTGGCGTTTCAAAGCGAGGTTCCGTTCTTGTGTCAATCGCGCTTTGGCTGCAAATGCTTGGGCTGCTGCAACATTTTGAGGATTTAAGGCGGTCTTGCGTGCAATCATGTCAGTAATGTGAGCCTGCAGGAGGGAGTTTAGGATGAACAGAACGTGAGAAAAAGAATTGGGCGAACCTCAGTTAAGCGTGTAGTCGGCAACTTGGCAAGCTGCTCTACTTTCATCTCCATATCACTCTTACTCGGGAAATCGACTTTCTCATTCTCCATGGTGTGTACGAGGCGATCAAATTCTTTCTGTTGAACTTTCAGATGGTTGAGGACAGTCACCGATTCAAACGACGTACTTGAGTAAATGGAGAGTCGGAAACTTTGTCCATGGGGAATGCTCTAACAGCAAGTCCGTGCTTGAGCTCGAAAAGACGGTTGACGACGAGCTCGTTAACTTGATAAGTCTTGACGGTATTAGGAGACATCCCTGAAAAGACGATTCAGAGAGAAGCCAGTAAGTACAAGAATTCAAACTACCCTTGACTTGGCAAATGCGATAAATTGGTTCTCGGGTATTCTCATCGTTTCCAATCAAGTATCGGATCCATGCACCTAACCATTGGCAAATCAATTTAATATCATGGGACAACTCGTGCAGCAATAAAATACCCTCTATCCACTGATCGAACCACGGCGCATAATAATTTTTCATTATTTGTCGCCGCGAAACCCTTAATTTTTCTAGATCTTCCCGCAGTGGCCTTTCTGACTTTGGTGCTCCGAGGGGTTCCTTTATCTTACGTTCGACCTCCTCTTGCTTGTTGATTTCACCCTCCTCGTCGGTCACGTCGGAGAGCTCTGGTTCTGAGGATAAACTTCGTCTCCGCTGACTAGGTGACAAAGGCCTTTCTTTCTGAGCCTAGCGTAGCCAGTCAAGAAGCGCCGACTATAACAACGAAACACTTACACGAGCCCTGTCTTCCTTCGCACGACGCTTGGCTTTCAGCTCGTCTAATTTTCGTGTCTTCTCCTTCGTGGCACCTCGAACGGCATGTTTTCCTAGACATGTATGAGTCAATAGCTTCCGGGGCCCTAAAATGAATCACTCACGTTTGGCGGCTTGGGATACATGCTCAGAATCGACATTGCCACTCTGAACCTTCAACATAAGGTCTAAGTTGAGCTTGTCTTGCAGCCGCTGCAGCTCTTCTAGCCGCGTCGCGAGTAACTCTTCTCGTTCGATCTCGGGCATTTGCAAGAGTCTGGAGAAGTCAGATAGGGATTCCACATCGTCGACGTGTTCCCCACCTGGCTCTATCTGCTTCATCGATATATTTCCCTTCTAAAGGGTAAGGATTCGTATCATCCTCTTCACTTTCCGGCTCCATGTCGGACTCGGATTTCGCTTTTATACTGAAAAGATGTTCGTCCAAGAGGAAGAGGGGACGGTGTCAAATTTGCTTACTCGGGTTTTCGCCTCTTTGCTACGGGCGACTTGGCTGAGGAAGAGTTCTGTCTCTTCTTTCTCCGTTTCTCCCCATCACCAGCAAGTGCAAGGAGTTCGACATCGAAGTCATCGTCAGACATTTTTGGATGAATTTGCGCCGTGTTGAAAGTAAGTGGTGGCAAGAAACAAAGGAATGGTCGCTGACTAAGCGGGCGCTGAAAGCTTGAATCATAGCCTGCTTCCAAATTAGGCAGTTATCACATAATAGCGATACGGGCTCAGTCACTTTAGATATTGAGTCAGATCATGCATAATTGAGTTTGACTTACATGACTCTGGCCCATAGAGCGTGCCCACAGACGCTGCGTGCATACACTCACATGTACATACTTTACCTTTCCAGTGGACCAAGGAATTCCCAAAGGGATTGTCTGGCAACTATCAAAAAAAAAAACTATCAATTACTATGAAGTCAACTAAAATCCGATCTCTACTGCTTCCCAGCCGCTTCTACCGCTGGGCGTCCCTACAGTTCGTTCAAGGCCGATAAACATTGACGTATGTAGGTCGAGGAGTTAGCCAATTAATCTAACGAGGCACTGTGACACTTGATAGTATTTGTTATTGTGTAATTCCTTTATCCGATTATTTAGGATCGTTATTGAGGTTGTTTGATTCATGACCACTATTACGAAACCTGTTATTATGAATGACTGGTATGTAGCGGTTATGCGCAGTAGCTAGATACAAATTACTGCGTTCGGTGCTTACACATCTTAGCTCCAACATGGTAACTATCCAAGAGATCGATCTAGCCGAGTCTCATAATTCAAGCATTGCGCTTACGCAAAATTTCATGCCAAAATTCATGCCCGCCGGCCCCTGCCGAACCCAAAAGCAATTGGCTTGTTGAGCAATTTCAAATCGGAGTTGTTCCTCCACCAATAGAAGGAAACCTAAGAGCTACCATCCAAAGTAATTTCCATGTAACATCCTCCATACTTGGTCGTTGGCTGGGATCTGTATTCCAGCAATCATTCATGAGTGTCCAAATGTTATCATTCAACCCGCGTTGAAGGACTTCGGCCCCCATGGGTCGAGTTGGGATCTTTCCGTTCGCAATCCTACAAATAGCTGCTGCGTCTGGAATTTCGCCGAATGGCAACTTGTCCGTGTAAATCTATGACGATTATTCAGGTTAGATCGCCATAGAAATCAGAGGCCCTAGTGCTATGTCACCTGTATCATCAATGAACCAAATGCATATACATCACTTTCCTTTGTCGGCTTCGAAGAAGCTGGTATGTTTTCGCGATCTACTAACAACTCGGGTGCCATAAAGCGAACCGTTCCATTCGCATTAGAGCTTGAAGAAGAAATGCCTCCCTCAGCGTAGCGAGATAACCCAAAGTCGGATAGCAGAGCTTGTCCACTTTTTGATATGAGAACATTATCCTATCACCATCTCACAGTGAGATGATCGGTATGGAAGCAAATTTCATTATCAATAACGTACAGCTTTCACATCTCCATGTATGACTGATCGGGAATGAAGGTATTCAAGGGCAGACGAGGTTTGATGTAGCTGATGGGTTGCGTAAAAAAGTAAGGTTTTGCCATTAGGAAAGTTTCTCACTAAAGTTCCACGGTTAGAATGAGGATTTCGTCGAAGGTAATCAAGGGATTTCCCATTCTCTGCCAAAGGGGACACCATGAATAATCGTGTATTGTCAAAACCACAGCTTGCGGTTCCATAAAAGGGCAATACATTGGGATGTTGAAGAAACCGCCAAATGTCGACTTCCTGTTGAAACTTCTAAGCTTCAAGTATCAGCCTACTTGACCAACGCAGAGTTTTAAGGTCGAATCATACTTTCTTTGTCTTCTTTATCTGAGTTTTCTGATTCACCACTCGGAGCAATTTCAGCACTACACGCTCTGCGTTCCCTGAAGTGCTTAATATACCCGAATAGATGTCTGCATAACCGCCACCCAGAGAGGTACATTTGATATTGCCAATGTATTCGGTCAGGTCCAGGACAGGCCTGCGTTTTAATCGAGACAATATGGTACGTGAAGGAGGTCTGTCAATGCCTCCGAGAAGAGAATCAATCTTAGGGTTTGGATTTGAGATGTCAAAGGAGTGCTCGCTTAAGGTGGCTTGAGGGCCTTTTGGCGAACACGGAATAGCTTGAATTCAAAATAGCATCAACGCGGTTGTGCCATACTAATAAAGGTGTAGGATTACAACCTTGTTCTAACCCAATAGTCGAAAAAAGGCATCCCTTCAAGTCTCGATGTGGTGTCACAAATTCGGAGTGGCAATGGTAAACTTTCGTGGTTTCGGGGCGTCTGATGTCAAGTCCAAAGCGATGCTGAGAATTCGCGACTGACTGAGATCGCTGTACAGTAAGTCCGATATGATAATTGAAAATTTTCTTTGAAGAAATTTTATTTCCTGCGGAAATATCGTCATATCCATGAAGAGACTTCAAGCTTTTCATTAGCACCAGAATTCTATCATGATATCACTCACAAAAATAGTCCTTTGAAGTTCATATATCCTTTCTTCGAGCTTTTTAATATCATGGTCTCGGTCCTTGGCGACAGAAATAGATTCTTCAAGAGATAACATAGAATACTTCAGGATTACATTTGATACGTCTTGAAGAAAGCTACAGCGGAGTGTCAGCCGAATCATCTGCAGGTTTAATTGAAAAGAGTATCACCCTTCAAGTTCATGGACCAGATCTTGAAGTATTGTGGCAACAATCCTACACCTATTCGACCTTTCATGCAAGCATTTGGCAATGCTAACAACGTAATCTGCTGTAGAATGTGCAAGACCTTGCAGTTTCAATTTGTTTCGGACACAGAGCTGTCGCAGTTAAATAGATTCGATTCACCCTCAATGACTTCATATTTGGTGAGAATGAACTACCAGACCTGTGCTGCTTTGACGTTCCCCAAGGCAAGGGCACATGCTTCGCGTAGTCCAGGCACGCGTTGCTCCGTGTCAGAGAGCCTGCGAATATCCTTTTGAAGGTCAACGGGCATGGAAAGTCTGGGAAAATGGCAGCAAGGTCTGTGACGAAATGCTTATTTGAACGGGCAGAGAGAGAGAGAGAGAGAGAGAGAGAGAGAAAGAGAGAACACGTGTAAACATGCCCGTGAAAAAACTGTGGCCATCAAGAGAGAGAGAGAACACGTGTAAACATGCCCGTGAAAAAACCTGTGGCCATTAAGAGAGAGAGAACACGTGTAAACATGCCCGTGAGAGAGAGAGAGAGAGAGATCAATTACAGTGCTCGAAGCGCTAGACGCTTATGGTGCACTACTACTATGAGATACATGGTAATGGCAGTGTCTAAGTATCAGAAGGGGGGGAGCATATCAGAAGGACTGGGGTGTAAAAATATTGGCCGGGGAGGCACAAGAGGGCCAATCCCTCAAAGGTAGGGGGACCGGCAGAAAACGAGAGCCGATCCAGGTTGGAGTGAAGGGTGTTTGTGATTTGGTCATTGGTTGGGGGGTGCTACGTCGGTGTATTTGTCGAAGCGGCGTGTGGACTGAATGTACGATAAGGTAGCGGGGATGATCTTGGGGTCCCCCAACAGCGGATGAATGGAGTGGCTGGCCTTTCCTGCCTTATGTCTGAGCTGGTTGCGCTGCTCTGTGAATCGTTTGCAGTGTTTGAGGTAGTGCACTACAGTCTCCGGCTGGCGGCATTGTTTGCATAAGGCTGTGTCCGAAGCTTTTATCTTCTTAAGGAAAGAGTTGAGGGATATGTGGCCGGTGCGCAGTTGTATGAGGATGCTAGTCGCTCTACGGGGCAGGGAACTCAATGTCTTATAGATTTGATGGTTTGGCAGCTTCGAGTCTATTTGGGACAAACATGCCCGTGAAAAACCTGTGGCCATTATATAAGGATGGGATAATGTTGACTATGTAAAAAAAAATTACAGGCGCGTAAGTTATCCACATCTCATTTAAAGTTTATTTTTGAAGCTGTGGGAACTTTCTGAGTTGATAGTACATACAACGCGGAGGCTTTGAGCACAAGTTGATCAACCAATTCAACTCATCCTTGACCAGATTTAAAATTGATGAATCATAAATAATGCTATAGCTAAATACATCAAGATAGTTCACTTCATTAAAGCGAAGGTCCTTCCTTTGCCCTGAAATCAACCTATGTCAGGCGTTGTATAGATCGGTAAGATTGATCCTAGTAAGGGAGGAGAAGGGAAATAACTTACTTCAAGCTGCATCACTCCGTAGCCTGTAGCAGGCTCCAGGGCATTGATGAAAGATGAATTTGAGGTGATAAGATCCCACTCTAGTGCATGCATATCCACTGTGGATAAAATCTGCTTCTTTCTGTTGTAGTAATCCCAGAAATAAACATTGTCAGGGCCATTGTGTGTGATTACCAAATTTTTATGGGAACAGAAGGGATGCACGTCAAGGCTAATGGCAAGGGAGAAAAGATAGGGGTGTTTATACTCATCCATTGAAGGAGGATTAGGCTTGAAGCAAAGTTTCTGGACACAAACAGGCGAATACAAGGCTTCAAACAAACTGTTATATCACAATACTGAATACACCTGTAAATACATAATAAGTGCTTAATATATGGCGCTATAACAATGTAATGGTCCAGTTAAATTAACAGCAAGTGATTATAAAAAGGATGCACATGGAATATTAAAGGGAACAATAGGGCAGGTATAGTATGTGTCAAGCTTCGGTTACTGACGGACTTCGGTACTGCCAAGGGGTGTTGGTGAAAGGTCAGGCAGACTATGGCCAAGTCCTGCAGGCCAAGAGTAGTGGTGTTGGCTTCAACATGCTCATGCGTTGCACCCTACTTGCCATGCATGCCACTGTATTTGCAACAGACAGATACTCGAGGGGATGCTGATGATGCCGGCCCGAGTCGAGGACTTAACAGAAGAGAAGAAGGTAGAAGGGCCTAAGCCTAGTCGATACCCAGAATGAGGAAATATGTACATGCATGTCCTACTTATATAGGTTAAGAAGCGACATGTGGAATAAGGAATGTGGGACAATAAGGTATGCAGAGCATGTGGTTATTGTCCACAGCGAGTAAAATTAGAATAAGGAATGCAAAGTGGGGATAGAACAATAACAGACAGGATAATAGAATGTGTCCAAAGATAGGACAATAGGAAATGCCCGATGATAAAACAAGGGCTGTAACCAAGGATAACACAAGGGCAGGGAGTCCCGAGGTGAGGTGGACCAAAGGGTGAGGACAGGGAGTGTGGGTGGTGGATGTGCCGAGCCGAAACTGGCGTACCAAGTGTTATGCATGCAATGCGGGCACTTGGTTGTGGATATAGGATGATTGCTTGGTCGGCAATGCCGAATAGACAGGTCTTGGTACAGGTACTTGACAGTATGGGACATGTTGGGGATCTCTTAAGTGGCTGATAGCTAAGCACAAAAACAGTATAAAAAGACTAAAAGTACAAAAACAACAAGTTCTCTATTGTACAACCACCTTAGCTCAATATTATTAGCATTTGCTTGCTAATAGGCCTTATTTTCTTTCAAATCTTCCTCCTCAAGGGCTTTCTGTCAAGTACACATACCAAGAACCATTGTTATGGCCCATGCAGCCAAACAAACCCACATTAAACCCCACAATCACCCGCACTGTTTCTGGGACCTTTCCAATCGCCCAAAGCCTGAATAACAGATTTCCGGAGGTCTGACATACATTCCGAGGTTCCGCGATTCCGAACCTCCGAAGACTCCGAAGTCAAGGTTCCATTACTTTGATAACCGACGCACAGGACCATCGCATACCTCACTCCCTTGTCTTCTCCTTTATATTGACCCCTTGTACTCTCCTTCTCCTTGTTTTATGACCGGCAAAGATAGTACAAGGATAGTCACATGTATATAGTCTCCCAGTCAACTGGACTATTCGCCAGTACAAATATCGACTTAATTTGTGTCGTAGTTTCCGATTGGTTTCCAGTAAACTTTCCGACTTTCCAAAATTAGGGACAGACGATCGAGGAGGGCACAACACATAAGTTGAAGCCAAGTCCCTGCAACCTCGAACCACTCGTACCACCCTATACCGTGAACAGCCTCAAGACCCCTGGTGTTCCCGACTTATGTCCCCTCCGATTCCGATCCAACTCCGATCCCGATTCCGATCCTCACCCCCACCTTCAGAATATGAACTTCCCCTTGGAACCCTATTGGAACCCTCTGAAAACCCTTCCGGAAGTCTCTAGCTAAGTGCCAAAATGCGGATTTAACAACCATCCACTCGGCAATGCCAACCGAGCAACCATTCTATATCCACGACCAAGTGCCCACACCACATGCATAACACTTGGTATGCTGGTCTCAGCTTGGTACATCCACCATCCACACTCCTTATCCTCACCCTTCAGTCCGCCTCACCTTGAGACTTCCTGCCCTTGTGTTATCCTTGGTTACAGCCCTTGTTTTATAATCGGGCACTTCCTATTGTTCTATCCTCGGTGTCAGGAGCCGGATTCTGACGGACTTCGGGACTGCCGAAGGGGTGTTGTCGAAAGG
>QLPG01006533.1:0-10921 GCA_003314385.1 Gomphus sp. MG54
CACCAAATAAAGCTCCATGTCCCTGATTATATGGATCCACATCTTTGCACAGCTCTCCAGTAGCCTTTCACAAGTCAAGGAGTAAATCAGAGAGACCAGAGAGACCATCAAGGGGATTCTAAGTTGTTGTAAAACCATGAAATGCTTGCCAATAAGACTATTCTTGTATACCAAGCCTATTTACTGTTACCTTATCTAACCACAGGCATTGTAACAATCTTGAGCAAGGTAGGCATTTCATGCAACTGTTCCCAAGGTCCCAAACAAATCTAATACCAAAAATAAAAATTAATTATTAACTTTGATTTGAAATATTGTCAGACTCACCATCAGTTTCCTGCTCCTTCTGTGTGTGAGGCATGACTGTGTTATTACAGTCCAATCCATACACTCAGCTTTCAGCCTTGGCTCTTGACACATGATACCACAAATGTTCAGTTATTTTTCTTCTGCCTACCAGCACTGTCATTCATTTCTAGGTTTTCTGTTCCATCCACTTCAGCAATGCCCCTCCTTGACTTTGGTGATGTGCCATCAAGTCACCCACCTGAACCAGAAATTGACCCATTTGTGTGTGGCTCTCCCCCATTGACTTCACAGCCATGCTTAACAACCCAGTTGGCTGCACTTTTGGCAAATGGGTTTATACCTGCCAGGCTCTCTAGACATAAAGGAGGCACTGCATTGCAAGATCTTTTCCAATATAATGACAATATAGGGAGATGAGTAGGACTAAAGTGCAATCAGGAACTTGTAATTTTGGCACATATATGAGCTGTCACTTTTCACCAATGCATCAAATGTCTGACATTCATCCAGCTTACTGATGGAGAGCATACTGTTATAGCCTATGCCTTGGGTCAACCTACAAGCATCAACAGGCTAACAGGCTGAGTATACCATTCACCAACTGATCTGTCACACTCAGCCAAACCAGGTTGAGCAACCAAAGTTCTTCCCATCCTTTCCACAATTCCACAATTCCTTCCTATGCTCCTGCAATCCTGCCTTCCCATGCTCCTGCAATCCTGCATCCTGCATCTCTGAGATTCCTGACAGTTCAACCCTTGTTCTTCAGTCCCTTGTATTTGCCTATCCTTGTTCTTTATTTAGACATTCATTAGAATTACAAGAGGCTTACCCATGTATATAACCCTCCAGTCGACTGTACTTTTTGCTCGTGACTTCAGCTCATCTAAGTTGAATCAATGAAGGATCAAAGCAATATATGATTGCTGGGAAAGATAAATGGTATCCTGTTCTCTATCACATCTGACTTCTATGCCTAATGACCAATGCAGCTTGCCAAGGTCAGTTTTTCTATGTGTTCAGAGATCTTGGCTTTGATATGACACACAAGCTGTGTTGAAGAGGCTGCAATCATGCAGTCATCTATGTGCACCAAGAAGATCATAAAGCCTTCACTATTGCATCAGAAAACTATTGCCAGGTCAACATTGCATCTTGAATCTAAAGTAAATGCAAGTTTGCTGTTCAAGTCACACTCTAATTCTCCAAAAACAAAAATAATATGGGAAAATTCTATTGTTAAAAAATCATTTAGGACTCTTAATTCAAATACCAAGCACATACATACAGAAAATACCTATGAATGGCGAGGAGTATGGTGATCAAAGATCGAGAGTTGGAGCAGCAGGATGGCCCCAAAGAGGTGAATTGTTTAATCATATACAAATACTTAGAAACAACAAAGATATGCAATAATGAGTGAGCAGGACTTCTTAGCTGCAGATGACAATGGACATTCATCACATAGTTAGAAAGATTTGATTTCTGAGGCATAGCACATACTCCATGCTCTAATTCCAAGAGCTTCCTGATAGGGGACATAGTGAATCTGTCATATACTTATACAGTAACATTTAGTGCCAAAAATACCTTCTAAAAATCTTGAGTTGACTCTGAAATTCTACATCTACCAAACAAAGGCAGTCACCATCACTAACTTCACATTACATGTCGTGTTACTCATCTCTAACCTTCTGAATACATTCTAAGTCAAATTTATTACAGATATCCATATTGTTCTGGAAAGTCTAAGCAAGAACAAAATGATTTACCTATCACTCACATCTATTTCTCAACTACTTGTCATTTTCTTCAGACTTACATCCAAACTAGTTTAATAATGTAGCAAATGCCGGTGACAGACATGAAGTTGGCATGGGAACGTATGAAAGGCCGATATTTAGGCCTCGGGGCGCGGTTCTCCTGGGAGTGGCCTTATTCTCGAGAGACTGTTGAAAAGGGGCAGTACTATTTGAGCCTCCACTGGATACAACATCACCGTAACTAGGTTGCGGGTCATTCTTTTTCCCTTGCCGTTATATAGCATGACCCATCACAGCATGTATAAGATCACAGCATGTATAAGATATACCTACACCACAGTCCGCTTGCTGAGCTTATACCGGCATAGATCCTACCAAGGGTAGCTGAGAATCCATGAAACAGAAGGCCTGCTCATGTGGGAGAGCACACTTGAACGTCGGTTTCATTTTCAGCGGGACCAACGTGGGTTCTGAGCATTGTTCCAAAGCTTTGAATCAAGTATGGAGTATCTCGGGACTAGCATAATGTGACCCAAGGTAGCGAACCATTGTCATCAGAAACGCAGCCCAACACCTGGATGGTATCTTTGAAACTCTTGCCCTCTTCAATTATACGGTAAGATTCAGTTAGTGTCCGGTAGTGAGCATCCCCGATAGCCAAGCAATGTATTAAACTTGACAACCAGAGGTCAACCAAAAAAAAAGATTACAAAGCCCCTGACACATGCTTAACACGATAAACAAAGCCCGTTCAATGGTATACCAACCCCCAGACACAATTTCAAGAGATAATATGAGGAACAAGTAAAAATAAAAATATTAAAAAATAAAATGAAAACCAAAACAGAAAATAAAGAAATGAAATCTACAGGACATCGTAGGTTGCAGTCACCGTTTTGTGACTGCCGATATGTCCTAGACAATGGTATTGTCCGGGGCTGGACCAGATAGATGCCTATGCGGGATGTCGGAGGTATACCTCGAGGTGCTGGTTAACATCACTCAAGGAGCAACTCGATGTTTTCAGTGACGGTTTCTTCGAGTGAAGTTGGCGTTTGTGCGCGGTGGGTGAGATAAGTATGCGGAGCCCAGATCATGATGTATAACACCATTCAGAGGAGCAAATTGATGATTCAAACGGCGTTTGCTTTGAGTGAAGTTGGCAAAGCACGGAAGGAGGGAGGTACAGCCGAAGAACCCAATTCATATACATCATTCCGTTGTTGTTTGAGGGTCTTCACTCCGGGTTTTCATTCTGACATCCGGCCCCTCCTTTGAGCAGTGCTGTTAGCCCAAGTCCTAAACTTCATCAAATGGCTATCCGTACCTATTAATACCACCGAGTACTCCAACAATTGTTGACAGATCCAGAACCGTGAGCCTCACTCGCGGGCAGCAGCTGCGAGTTATCGCTGTCTGCTGTCATGTCCATACTCTGAACATCCTCAACTTGATATGACCACAGGTCGACGTCGATGTCCATCGCGTCGCTTTGCGTCTCATCATCGGAAGACGCGGTTGAAGACGTCCATTCCCTGTCCACATCCATTGCGTCGTCGTCGGCATTAGAGTCCGTGGTTGGGAGATGGATGGATTGGATTGCAGTAGAAGGGAGGCATAGAGCTGATGCGGGGCTAATAGCCTCGGGATGGGCCTCAACACCCGTTGCAGGATTGGTGGGTGCGGCAGCCATTTTCTCTGCCTAGACATAATCAATGGGATAAGAACAAATGCCTGAGGTGTTCTAACAGCAACACGTACCGCATCACTTGGAGTCACACTAATTCTAAGGTTCCCAAATTGGAGGATGAGTACCTCCTCGGGAGAACGAGCAACTTCAGGTGGCCCCTGAGCGATTGAATCCATACTGATTTTAAGTCTTCCGAATTCAATGATCAGTGCCTCCTCAGCCTAAGCGATTGAAAGCTAAGGTTCCACTAGACAATAAGAAACCAGAAGCAAAACGTACGTCGTCATTCTGACTTCCACCTCTCTCCGGAGGGTCAACTTCCAGACCCTTTCCCTGCCAAATGTCTTCTTGGGCGAAGTCACCTTCATCTGACCTTTCGGGTGTGGGTCGGTTCTCTCCGTCGTGCGCGAAGCGGTCGCCCTGATGCCCCAGCTCTTCGTAGGCATCCATAATGGGAGCTAGAGAGGTCTTGCTGGGGGCTTGGACAGTCATGCTGAACTGGAAGATATTCTATGAGTTTTCAACAAATAAGGCGAAATCACACCCCATGCACTCACTGCTAGCGTCGTTGGGATGCTCTCGTTGGTCTTTACTAGTTTTGAGAATTGCATTGGGGTGAGGTGGTGCGGAAGAAAAATAATTGGGTCGTTCGGCAGAGCCCAATGGGATTATATAGGCGGAGCGACCAGGACACACACTGAGGTCAGGCCGCAGTCCCGGTATTGACAGATATATTGTTGGCCAGGTGGATGCAGTAATTTGAGGGTTGGACCCTGCACATTTACAGTTGTACCATGAGGCAAAATCCGGTTTGATTCAGCGGAGAGGGCTATTTTGATATTACCTCATTAGATAGGGCTGAAAATAACCCCCCTCCCCCAAAAAAAAATCACAACAAAAATCAAAACCTGTAGACACAGCTTATCATGACCATATTAAAGATGAGTAGTTAGCAGATAGTACGTGATCAAAAGGGTCTCCAGGTTTGTTCAATTTGATCCGCCGGTCAATATCACCAAAAGGGGCCAAGGCGGCCTAATCGGCCGATGTGTGAAAAGAAGTAGATTTAGAAAGAATTTTCGAAGGTACGACCATATCAATGATCCAGTAACAGTTGCATAAAAGTCCCCAGTTGCATCCCAGTTGTAATATTTGGACCTTCATATAGTCCTATGCCTTGGGGAAAGTACTCTAGCGCATTGCACAACTTGTGCAACATTTGAACACAAGAGTGCAGATGTAAGAATAGACTCATTGACTGGACCTGGAGGTATTGATTAATTAGCCGGAATTCTGATCCTTTAAGTGTCCGGTCCTCGGAAGATGCGCTCACCATGATAGCCAGGTCAGGTAACAGACCCGATCCCGCAGTTGTCCTTTTTCGGTACGCAAGCAGTCTTACCCTTTCAGCTTTTGAAGTTCTAGCGTGGTGTCCCACCTTTCGAACCGGTCCCGTTCGCAGGTTGGTGCTGATGAAAAAGTTGTGCATGATACCAAGATTTGGGTCGTCAGTGACATAATCAGTAAGAGAACTGAGTTTTTACATCGAACAATCACCGCCACCGGTTAAATCCGAAGCATTCGGTGAATAGCTGAAAAGTCGATGTCGGCAGACTTTCTTTTCGCTCGTCAAATCGGAAGATCGGAATTATCGGAGGGTTGCAAATCTTGGCACGCATGATCAATAGAGTTAACTACGTAATAGATTTCAAATCATTTAGGTATTGTTGTTGCGCACGATCTGTGGCACTGGAATATCTTTCGAATCGTGATATGGTCTCACGAAGGCAGGTACTGGCCATACTGTTGGTGCACAGTGCGCCTGTGGGAGAGGTTCAAATTCGACGGATTTCGAAGAACTTGGTAGTATCACCCCATTTAGACATGAATGAACTTTGTTCTCATTCATTGTTTTGGTGTAGCACCCATGACTCTCTTTGGATATATATGGACTGTAGTTATAAAGTTTAAGATGAACTTAAACTAGAACGTGACATCGCTCCTCATGGACAGTGCCTATGGGCATTCGATTTAGAGATCTTTACCAATTGTACAACTACCGTCTGGACATAGTACAAGTTGTACCATAATTTTCTACTGCGCGTTGTGCAAAACAATGGATGAAAGAAAGTGGCTCAATGTCCAAATGGAGTAATAGTAAGTTCTACGTGATAGTTCTACGTAATAGTAGCATGTATTGACTGATTGCCCTGGTCTTCATGTGTGTGTATAAAGTCTCAGCCCTCCCATCAACTTACTATAAGGACTCTGTTCTTATCTGCTAGCATCCCAGCAACACCAACGCTTGCAAAGCTATTACCATACGATGCTACTCCTCATCGTAGCGCATATTCTCAGCCTCGTAGAGAGGCTATTTTTTGTGGCACCTCGGCTCCCCACCCCTCCTCCTCGTTCTCTTGGCTTTGTATCAGACTTGAGAATCGTCCTTGACATCGTTCTTGCCTGTAACATGGAAACCAACACTGTGAGGAGATTCCTTCAAATCTTGCCATCCTCCATGTTGGTGCACATGTGTCTACCACCTGTAATGGAAACACCATGTGAGTTGTGACTCTTGTCTTCACCTCCTTGTTTTGGTATACTCTCATGTTTTCTTCAAGTTGCAGTCCTCTTGTCACCAACAAGGGAAATATGGTCCTGTTAAAGACAGTCATCAAGCTGCTGCTTGGACAAGATGCAATCCTGGCTGAACTTAACCACATCCTCTGTTTCATCCTGGGGTTAAGATTGCAAGCAGCAGGGTTCTTAATTTATATCTTTGCAAGGTTGTAACTTCACAGAGGTTCAGAATAGGGCTTGGCTTCAGCTTATGTGGTGTGCTTTCTATTGGACTCACATATAAGCAAATTCTATTTATCTTTCACTCTCATTCCTACCATCACTGCCACCAGATTCAAAATATAAACATTTTCAATCTAACAAGTCAAGCCAAGATCCCCTAGACCCACATGCATTAAATGCACACAAGTCAAGTACACTCCCAAACTGAGTCAAGTCGAGGTGCAAACATGCACACACATACTATTTCACCACATAGAGAGAAGGGATCACTACTCCAGCCATCTAACTTCAACATTGAGTCGAGACTAGTCAGGGAATGAATCCAGACTTTGCAGATGGACTAGACACAGGACATTATATTTGTTTTTCCACTTCTTTTTTCCACACATCCCCAAACCTCCGTCACCCTTTTCCTACAAACAACCATTTCTCATAAACTGATCATGATGAACAATTCTTCCACTTCTCCATCACTATTCTACTCCTATGTACATTTGTATAAAATGCCTGAGAATTATAATGAGTTTTTTAATGTTTCACAGTCATGTCATTCAACATCAAGTTCACTCTTTTCTTTTCCTTGCACACAATCTTTAAAGTACAATGGGCTTCAACTTAATTATTTAGATTCTTAATTATAACACCTTTCAGATCTCATCATATCCCTGACTTCAGACAGAGGTTCAGAGTGGATAGAGATTTCCCTTGGTCAAATTCTAAGTTGATATTCAGATGACTGAACTTCTACTTTTCATGGGTATTATATACTAGTACATATTTCAAATTTAGTAGAACTTAGTGACTGAGAACAAGGGGAGTTACAAATGGGGAGAAGATCTCTGGTCAAAAGAACAAGGGAATGAAATTACAAGGAGCTGAGCAAACTTTATGACTAAACCACTGTATTATGGCCTGAATTCTAAATAAACCCATACCAGCCCCCACAATCACCCACACCTTTTCCAGGACTTTCCGACTGTTAAAATTCTGGAACAACCACTTTCCATAAATCCATCGCACCCACCTGAAGTTCCATAAATCCATCGTACCCACCCAAAGTTCTATATTCCCAAGTCTCCAAGATTCTGAGACCAAGGTTCCGCTCTTTTAATAAACGATGCATAGGATCATCGTGTACCTCACTCCCTTGTTCTTTGTTCTATATTGCCCCTTGTACTCTCTTCCCCCCCTTGTCTTTACTCAGGCAAAAGATAGTACAAGACTAGATACATGTATATAAGTCACCAGTCAACTGGACTATTCACCAGTACGAATATCGACTTAATTCTGCATCGTAGTTTCTGATTAAGTTCCGGTAAACTTTCCAACTTTCTGAAATTAGGGACAGATGATTGAGGAGGGCACATAAGTTGAAGCCAAGTCCCTGCGACCTCAAACCCCTTGTACCACCCTATACCGTGAACAGTTCCAAGGCCCCTGGCACTCCCGTCTTTCCATCCCCATTCCAATTCCGATCCTGAACCCATGACCTTTAGTCCCTCCATCCTCGGAGTATGAACCCCCCTTTGGAAACCAATCAGAACCCTCTGGAAATCATTCCAGAAGCCTCTAGCCAAGCACCGACATGTAGAACTAACACACTGCAGGATCTGAATGGGATCTTGAGTGGAATCTTGATGCACTTCCATTTCAGGAAATGGTAAGCTGGGTTGGGTCAAATAGTGAGATAAGGGAATGGAAATTAAAAGGTGTTTATCAATAAAGGTTGGGCAAAGTTCTATCTAGTGAATTGTCAAGTGCACATACCGAGGCCTGATAGTTAGCAGTGCTGACCAAGTACCCAGCCAGTGACCAAGCCACATACTTAATATGCCATTCTTGGCTTGGCACATCCACCATCTACATCCCTCATTCCCATTCCTCATCCCCATTCCTTGTCTACCTTATCCTATTCACCAATCCAATAATCCTACTCATTCCACTCCTTGTTCCCTTGTTATAGCCCATACCTTCAACAACCCACACTAACCCCCACAACCACCCTCCCCTATTCCAAGACCTTTCCGACCAAAAGGACGAAGGATTGTTTTCCGTAATCCCCATCCCCGACAAGTCCGACCGAGAATCCGTGTTCCCGCTCCCGTTCCCATCATGACCGAGACACAATCCCCGAGTCTGTCTCTGACTGAAGACTTAATACTTTGATAACCAACATGCAGGACCATCGCGTACCTCACTCCCTTGTTCTCTCTTTTATATTGACCCCTTGTACTCCCTTTTCCCTTGTTTTATGACTGGCAAAGATAGTACAAGGATAGTCACATGTATATAGTCTCCCAGTCGACTAGACTGTTCGCTAGTATGAATATCAACTTAGTCCACCTAGTTTCCGATTCACTCCGGTAAACTTCCATCTCCTCTCCGAAATTAGGGACAGACAATCGAGGAGGGCGCACAACACAAGTTGAAGCCAAGTCCCTTCGACCTCGAACACTACAGTGACCGGATTGAACCAATCCGCGACCGACCCTGAGTTCCCGGCACTTCTGCCCCCGCCATAGTCCGTCCAACTTCCGTCTCCGGTCCTCGGCCCCGTTACGGACCTTCGCACCGACTCAGACTACCCTTTCGGAAGTACTAGCTAAGCGCCTGACATGCGGACTTAACATCCCTGATCTATCTCACCTCGGGACATCCTGTCCTTGTTTTATCCACAGCTACGACACTGTTGTCTTATGGTCTGGCACTCTCTATTGTTCTATCCTCAGCTACATTCCTATTATTCTATTTTCATTGTCATATCCCTGTCTGCATTCCTTCATTCTAATTATACTTGTTGTGGACAATACCCTCACATGCTCTGCATACCTTATTGTCAACATTCCTTATTCCACATGTCGCTTCTTAACCTATATAAGTAGGACATGCATGTACATACTTCCTCATTCTGGGTATCAACTAGGCTTGGCCCCTTTATCTCTTCCTCCCTCTGTAAAGTCCTCCACTTGGGCCGATAGATTTGGTACCCCCGGGTATCTTCTCTGTCCCAAGTCAGTGGCATGCACAGCAAGTAGGGCACAATGCAGGAGTATGTTGAAGCCAAAGCTACTACTCCCAGCCTGTAGGACTTGGCTGCTGCCTGCCCATATCTTACGCAGTCCTGAAGCCTGACATGAATGGTGGATACAATGTCTAGTCAGAGGGTGTGGTTTCCAATCAGAGGGCTGAGGAATGGTGACAGAGATTCAACAGATAAAGAGTAGGTGAATGGGCAGGATTGGCTGGGAATAGGGAAATGCACAGGTCAGGCCAACTCACACGGGTCACCGGGTCGGGTGTCCTTGGGTGTGGGTGCGGGTCAAGCCGCGAGCACCCATAACCCGGGCCCAACCCAGGGTATCAATTCCAACACAAACATGATGAATGCGCCGTGACAAATGTGACATATGCAATGCCTATACGCACACACACCACCACGTACGGGATGTATGCACACACGCCGTGACAAATGTGACATACACAATGCCCATACACACCACCACGTATACGACGTATTGCATGCGGGTGTGGCATGCACCTGAGACCCGTCAACCTGTGGGAAAAAACCCATGGGTTGACGGGTTTGGGTTTCCCATGGGTTGGGTGCGGGTCACCCACATTTGACCCATGGGTGACCCGTGCCATTCCCTAGCTGGGAATAGGAATGCAACCATGTGCAACAAGTGGGGTTATCACTAATAGAAAAATGTGCTCATATGCTTCACGCTGGAGATGAAAGTGGATATGACTTCTGAGAGGTTATGACAATGTCCTGCAATTCTCAGTAAAGTTCCATGGCATGTCTGTCCATGTAAAATGGGTTAGTGGGACTATAAAGTTGGAGTAATTAAATATGAAACACCTATAAAAGTTGGCAAATCTGAGGAATGACTGGATATCCTTAACCTTCCAGGGTTCAGGCCATTCTTGGATGACCTTTACCTTGTCTGCCATGGTAAGGCCATCCAGGGGCAGGATGTAACTGTTATGATATAGAGAAATAATATAGTCATAATTCAAAGTAATATCTCCCAAAGGTGAAGCAATGGTGAGGTTCTGAATAGTGTTTGGCTTCAACTTGTGTATTGCACCCACTGGACTGCACTGGACCCTCATTTCATAATAGCGAGAGCAGAAATGAAGACTGAAATGCTTAATTGAAATCTTAGACAATTTTCTGACTGAAGAGTGGACTACTAAATGTATATGATCTTATACTACTTGCCAATCTACAAGGAGTCAACTAGATTTCTATAATAGATAAGAAAGCCTGAAGATTGAAAAAGCGAGAACAGAATACTATATCCCAATCTTGATCTCTGTTATAGCCCATGCCCCCAAACAAACCCACAGTAAC
>QLPG01006546.1:0-15044 GCA_003314385.1 Gomphus sp. MG54
CCCTAACCCTAACCCTAACCCTAACCCTAACCCTAACCCTAAGGTCGTTCCAGGGTCAGGAGACAACTCAATTCGGGTCTGGAATGCCAGCACCGGAGAGGTGGAGCGTGTGCTCGAGGGTCATGCTGGTGATGTGAAATGTGTGGCCTTCTCCCCTGATGGGAAGCGAATCGCGTCTGGTGCGGACGACAAGTCGGTGCGGATATGGAGTGTGGCTACAGGCAAGTTAAAGCACACGCTGAAGGGCCATTCAGTCAGGGTGTTGTGCGTTGCTTTTCCGCATGATAGGACACATGTGGCTTCCGGTTCAGGGGACCACTCTGTCCGGATTTGGAATGCGGCAACAGGGAAGGTCGAGAACATACTTGAGGGACATTCAGATTTGGTACGGTGTGTTGCTTTCTCGGCTGATGGTGCACATGTTGTGTCTGGCTCCGGAGATGAATCAGTCCGGATATGGAATACGACAACCGGAATAGCAGAGCATATACTCGAGGGACATGGTTATTGGGTGACATCCGTTGCCTTCTTGTTTGGTGGAACGCAAGTCGTCTCGGGTGCAACAAATGCTTCAGTTTGTATCTGGAATCTCATCACCGGTGAATCGACTCCATTGGCCGAATCCGCATCCATCGCGTTGCCAGATGGAAGCCGAATTACCCACATCTTCCCAGGTGCATTTCAAATCGTTGCCCCAGACGAGCATCTTGTGTGCGTATCTTTCAATAAGGATTGGATTCTTGCAGACCCTCCATTTGTACCTTGCTATTTCCCCCCTGAGTTTTGTGGATTTTTCTCACATTCATTCTCTAAATCCAAAGCATGTTTTGGATATGCTTCAGGCGAGGTTGTTATTGTAGATCTTAATCCTGTCCAGCCCTAATTTGTTTTCCAATAAATCATATAATGCTGAAAACATAGTATTGTTCTCCTAAATTTTCTGATTACTCTAAGTTGCTCTGGGCTGTTCTCATAGTTTACTCATTTGACATGAATTAATGTGAGAGAGTGAGAACAGGCATGGATATTTTTGGTTCAGCACTCCATGGCCAACTGAACTCAGTCCAAGAGTTTTGAACAGTCAGATAGATTCTTCAAATCAGCTTTGGTGCGAAAAATAGCTATAGGGATGTGGCTGATACAATTGACATGCTTGCCTGTCTGGCTCTTGTCTTCACCAGGGGAATGGCATTTTATGATCTGCTCAGCAAGGAGGAGAGATCGGCAAGAAACGATATGCTTGTCACTGTGGCCTTTCTCCAAAATCCATTCTCAACAGACAGCAGTCCCTCCTTGTATAGACATGATGTATATTAATTTAATTCAGTTATCCATTTTGAGCCCAATGAGCACAATCATGTCAACATTATTCATGCCTTGTTTGATAAGTTAGAGTCTAGAGAAGTAGGTTTGGGAACAGAGGTGTTCTTGGACGGCAAATGAGGGTTGGAGAGCAGCAGAGGAAACTGGTGAAGGAGCAGAGGGAGGATCATGTGGGGAAGGGTGGACAAGTGCTAATCTGGTCAGCCATTGGGGCCACCATGCCTGGCTACTAAGGTTGTCTGCAGAGGGGACATTTGGGGATATAGCTGGCAGAGCACTGATGAAGCAGCTGGGTCATGGCAGGACTCGGCGGACAGTTGAGGATATTCTTGGAGCCAATCGTGTTGGGCGAGAGGAGCAACCGGAGGTGCGGTGGAGGCAGGGAATATGCCCTTTGACAGTTGTCTTGATAGATGGGGCTCTGAAGAGGGTGCAAGGATGTATGTAATGGTGTGATCGAGCACCTCGATGTGGATGGAGATGTTATTCCACATGAAGACTATAAACATGAAGCTGAGCCCTCAAATGCAGGCACAAATGCAAGCTTCAATCACATTCAAAATTGCAACCGCCCTTGAAATTGCAACCAAACTCAATAACCTGGCTCAAGTTGGGGTCTGGGAGACGATCAACTAGAAAATGGGCCAAAAGGGTGATGAATGAAAATGCTAGTAACACGAGTGCTGGACTCGGGCCCTCTGCAGACACTCGTGACATGCAACCTATTGTTTTGGAACCGTTGATGATTTAACCCGAGAAGCATGACAAAACTTTGGTGTGATAAAAGCCTGGTCAAGTTCTCCGACAAGACGATAGCAAGTGAATGCCAGTCCGGGTTGTTGTCCAAAAAGAATCGTTTAGAGGGGGCCTTGGCAGGTAACTTGTCAATTGTGTGTAGGAATAATAGTTTATGAGCGTAAACTATTAGTTCTACCCTTGCCTAGGATTATTTCCACTTGTTGTTCTGTATAATCTGGGTTTAGTTCTTTTACTATGTTTTTGCGTACCTTTTCTGTTATAGCCGAGAACCTTCCACTTCGGTAGAAGGGTGAGCTTCACTCTTCGGAATGAACCTCAGTTTTGCCAATTGGTCTTCGGACCTCTTGATGGAAAGGGTGGCAACTGGTCTTCGGACCAATGTACCTAAGCTGGTCTTCGGACCGACTTATATAAGAGTGCTTGCTGCACTAGACAATCCGGTGGATTAAAGATAAGAGTAAGATTGATTGCTTTTACGCTACAGAACTAGTCTCTATATATACTAATTCTAAGCTGATTATGTAACTCCCCGATAAGGCAAGACTTTCCTGAAATTAGTGGAAGGGTGTGGAAAGGAATGGAAAGTCCTGGAAGCCTGTAGAAGTTACGAGTCACCCTATGAGTCACTAAATGAGTCACTAATGAGTCATATTCCCACGGCTGGTAGTCTCATGACTGGTCAAGTCACGAAATATTAATAGTAAGTGAGCCATGTTTCTGGGCTGACCTTGTATGTAATAGTTATTACATAAACCCAGGAATTTGTTGTACAATGTAGTCTTGAGAACTTGAGCCAGCAGTTTGGTGCCAATTTCCATATGTAATTGTTTGGCGCCTGGCTGTGGTTCCTTGTGGGTCCAAATGGAACATAAGCGAAAAATATAAGTGTTTTTTGGAGCCTTTCCTTGGGCTTGAAGAGCTTTGATGATTTAAGAGTTAATTACTTGTAGGTAATTCACTCTTAAATGGCCAGCCAAAGCATTATAATATTTTTTTGGTAGTCCAGATGAGACTGATTTAAGTTGGATTATTCCTTGGAGGAGAGGTTTGGATCTTGTAGGCTGATCTGGTTCAGAAATCTTGTCAAAAATAAGGGAGAACTCCCCGTTCCCTAACACCTATCCTCCTCCCTTTGCCTCCTTCACCGTATCTACTGTCTCTAACTGATACTAATAATCTATGCCAGACCCAGTGGGTCTCTCCCCCTGTGCCACCACTCCCTAGTATACTCGAGTCTGCAGAGCTGTTATGGCCCGTGCTCTCAATAAACCCTTACCAGCCCCCACAACCACCCGCACCTTTTCTGGGACCTTTCCGATCGCTCAAAGTCTGAATAACTGATTTCCAGATTTCCGATGCATCATTCCGAGGTTCTGTGTTTCTGAACCTCCGAAGATTCCGAAGTCAAGGTTCGGCTCCTTTGATAGATGATACACAGGATCATCGTGTACCTCACTCCTTTGTTCTTCATTTTATATTGCCCCTTGTACTCTCTTCCTGTCAAGTCCATGTACCAAGACCCATCCGCTGGCAGTACCAACTGAGCATTTATTCGATGTCTCGGTCATAGCGTTGGTTCCAACATTTGTCGTGTAGCAAGCTCTGTTTCCAGAGGTTCAAGGCCAGTGCAAAACCCAAGGTGAATGCCCTCCCTACTCCAACCCACATTTATTCACGATCCTCCCCACCGGCGCGGATATTTTCATATATCTCCTTATCTTCAAGACTCCGGAAGATTGCTTATAGAACCACCAGTGGCTATACGCTATGGGAAACACATTGGCACCCCATAAGGTCCTGTGACGTATGATGTCAGAGAGTATACAGCTGAAGAAGGGAAACGGCAAAGGATAGTCGGACTTTTCTTTCAAACACATGATCATGGAGTTGGTTTTTTCTGACGTCTATCCCCGGCAGCTCTCGTTCAATTATGCGTATATCTCACCGGGATTGCAAAATCTTGTTAACACATCCATTTTTCACACTCCATTTTTCCAGTCAGTAACTCCACTTTTGTCATATGAAACAAATCCATGAATGACATCCCAGGCCATGTCCAATTAATCCTGGCCCAGATAGTTCCAATTAGGGTAACACTCCATACTTACATGTGAATGGAAATGTTGACGAGAGATCTCGCATTCAGCAAGGAAACTATAATTCGTCACAATTCAACTCTTTATATACTACGAACCTAACGCGCTAACTCTTACCCGCTCGTTCTTTTATGCCGTGTTCACTCTAAAGGAAATCATATCGGCACATTTCTCACCTGGCCAGCAAGACACCTACACCATGTCTCTTCATGCACCCGTTATTTGTTCAGCGGTTGTCTTTTGTGTCTCGGATGGAGTATTCCATATCACACGGATGCGTTGAGGGTATCTGTAAAGGTGGAGAAATTGAGAAAAGTACAGGTCAGAGCTTGGCAAGTCTACCAAATGGATTGACCACGCTGCTATGCGGCAGATATTCCAATACCGTATGCTCATTGGCCTGTGATATTATAGGTATTATGTATGGCTTCCGCCATGAGATAGAGACTTCGAAGGAGGCCCATGGCAATTCAACAATTCATGTCGATCAGTCTTCTCACCCCGTTGCATAGAGGTGCATTCTATTTCAGCCCGAAAGGAGCCGAACAAAGAGTAACCTCGTGTGATATTTTGGGCCTCGTGTTTCCACGACCTCATGTCCCAGCACGTGAAAGGCTAGTTGGCTTGCAAAATCCTTGACACCGCAACTTCCCAAATGCTCCTGCAGTGAGGTGCCGACCCGTTCCATGTATACAGCACCATATTTTGGTGGCACCAGCTCCGGGCATCCTCCTGGGTCATAGGTTGGCCAGTCCTCTCCGCACATCTCTTAAGGTGTGTGCACATACTGTCTGGTGACACAAACCACTTTCCTTTCATTTTGCATTTCTCGTACGGGCAATATACCCTGTACTCATTCGCGATGGCCAGCCTCCCTGGCGTCGTGAGAATACTGGCCTTGGACATATCCAACTCCTTGGCATGAATGTCTTGGAGCTCTTGCATGGCATGCACCACGAACCAGTGGCGGGACACAGAGGTTGGCAGGTTGAACTCTTGTCCACACGTGAGACCTCTGAAGGTGTAGTTGCACCTCCCGTCTTTTGACTGGTACATTTCACGAATCTTGGGATCATAGGTGTTGGTCATAAAATGCGCTGGGATTGGAAGGATTGGCTGTAGCTCGCGTTGCATGTCAACCGAGGATCCTTGGGCGGGTAGGACATCTCTGGCGCTGTCCATCTCTACCAGAGCAATTGTTGCCACGAGCGGCCCTGATGTCTCCTGACATTGGTCGTCACCGTGGTGACTATAGTTGTTTGCTTGGATGGGGTGAGAACTATATGATCTGACCGAGTTCATTGGTTAAATTTTCTGTGTTCATGAGCAAGAAAATCCTTACTGGCTCGGAACCCCATCTACGCTCACGCTTGATCCGGCAATACTGTTCGGCTGCCACGTATGTAGTTGCTCTATCGATGGAACTTCGCAATCATCCCTGGTAAGTGAATAGGTCAGTACAACTGCTGACACTTGATATGATGGTTTACCCAGGGATGTAACCGAAGCCCGAAAATATATCCTCAGGGAAGGGAGGAATGCCCATTGTCACCTGATTGGAATATTGGGAGAAATCTGTACAGAGAGAGTAGTGATCTTGTTGGCATGGCTAGTTGACTCCAATCGGTTCACGTACTCAATACGCCCGGGAGGAACTCAGGGTCGAACATCCGGTTATCACCGGTTCCTTGTGGCACCTGTGCTGGATCGCTCCATGGGATTCCAGAATGGGCCGAAATTGTGCTCGAGGGCTGGTGGTAAGATTCCAGTCCTGACTAACATGTATTGTCGCCCATTTCATCCGAGGTGCTGTGCACCATAGGTGCCCTATCAATCGGTGACATGAGAACCCTGGATAGTACGACAGATGCCACAGCTTACAAAAGAAGGTTCCCGTTACCGTAAACCGATGGCTGGTGAGACCCAGAGATCTGTGGGACGTGTTAGCCAGCTGGCTGAGTGGCCCCTGAAAGGCTGCCTGAAAACATATGATGAGCAGCGCAATGGTATATTCGAATTTCACGTACTGGATGATCCTTGGATAAATTGTGGAACAAGCACAGAGCTATCGTAGTTTTGCCCAGGCCAGTCATGCTGATCCGTCGACTGCACCGTGGTCATACCCATGCAGAACTCGAACGTTTCTTCCTCCCTATGGGGGAACCCTCCATTGTTCTCGTACTCTGTTTGGGGTCTGCTGCAGGAACGTCCGCTTGTATCAACGTAATCTTCAGAATGCATTCCTGGGCCATAATTGGAACTAATACAATTGTGATGATCAGTAGAGATCAAGGCTGGATCTTTTGTGTGGCAACTGACCTATGTTCAGAGTGGGAAGAGACCATGATGTAGAATGAGAGCGAAAAGAGGAAGGCAAAGTGACTGGAAGCTCCGAACCCACCGTTTGAATAGTTGAATACATCTGTATACAGAGTCGTCTAAAGATAGAGTGACGGACCGCCCGAACAAATATCACCATTTGGGGAGATTGCGTTGTTGATCCTCGTGTTCGGCTATTATGCCGTCGAACAAGTTCTTCTGTAACTCCCAATGGAGAAGTTTGCATGTGATGGTGGCATGCATCCGCGCTCGCATTGCATCCATGACCAGCCCGACTCGATTGACCTTTTCTTCAGGTGCCATTTGCCTCTGCTATCTTCTTGCGGTCCTTTGGTTTGGAAGAGACCACACATTTTAATTACTTTTAATGACTGTCGCATGAAGGTATGCGTTCGGGTGATCCATGGGACTCTGTGCTGTGGGTCACTCGGTGCCGCCGGAACTGAGGAACGTTGTGGTATTCAATAGTGAGAACAGCTCAAAGATATGGATAGTGTCGTATGACTCTAAGTAAACAGATGTGCGCTTTCTTTTTGTGATTGTTGATGGTTTGTTTAAAACTTGGTGACATGACGATAATTAAAAAAAATCAAATGCACTGTTTCCTGCATAGTATTAGAGACCATTTGATCAAGATCGATTGCTACTTGTACTTCTGCTTGAAAATATTCTATATGTTGTGCTTTAAATCCTACTGCTCAAGGTTTGAGACTCTAATGCGACACGTGTCAGAGCAGAAATATTACAATGGCGGACCCTCAAAACAGACCTCCGCCACATGCTCTATGCAGATTTGTGTCTGCCTCCGCAAACCCAATCTGCTTTCAAAAAAAAAAAACTAGTTACCTTGAGACCTATCTCAGCAAAATTTGATAATCCAAGTTTTTGCAAAGATACCTTCCCAAAATCTGGCAATCCCATGCCACTCCTGCCGTATTGGGTATAGGCACCAGGAGAGGAACTGGTATTTAATTGTGTCATTTATCGTAGACAACACGTACCGACGGTCCCCAAGAACATACAAGGCAACCAATATGAACAGCAACCCTATTTCTTCCGTCTCAAGTAATGGTAAACCACATGTAACCCAAACACCAACCATCCTATTAATCTCACCATTAATAATCCATATGAACAGAGTTTCTTTTTTGTGCTTACAGACGGGCTGTACTAGCACCCCCTTCCCTCGAGTCATTATGTGCTCAGCACTTTTCAGACCTCGACGCTCCTCTCCACAGCGGCTTATTGATGCCTCAACCGTTCTGTGCCTCACTGAACATCACACCGCCATCCAATGGCCGAGTCAGAAGGCCGCATACTCCTATTTGGAGCGTCGGCTGCATCTCTTCTGTGTCGCAATACGTGTTGTTATGCTTTACGACAAGGCAAGACGACAACGACCACTCCACTGCTCAGAGTACTTGCTGCGCCACATGCTGGGGATTTTCTTACCAGCCCCCTTTTGTGATCCTTGACAGGTACCCAGCGGCGGCCCCTCTCCGCCCATTGCTATTTGTGCGGAATGAAATATAGTCTCTTGAAGTGGACGTCTGGGATGACAAGGGGGCACTTGTGACTAGATGCAGAGGTGTGTGGGGCAGATCCCTGAACTGTGTATCATATTCATTTCGATGGTATTTTTAGAAGAATATTGCATGTTCTCAAGCATATCCAAAGAAGACACAGCGACTGACGTCCCTCTCCGCCCATTGCTATTTGTGCGGAATGAAATATAGTCTCTTGAAGTGGACGTCTGGGATGACAAGGGGGCACTTGTGACTAGATGCAGAGGTGTGTGGGGCAGATCCCTGAACTGTGTATCATATTCATTTCGATGGTATTTTTAGAAGAATATTGCATGTTCTCAAGCATATCCAAAGAAGACACAGCGACTGACGTTCAGGGACATGGCAAATAAAAAGAGGAAACCAATGAACCATCTGTATCCCATTTTACTCCGAGGATTGCAATTCTTCCCATCAACTTCCACGACTTGCCCGAAGCATCCAGAAGACTCCACCAAAATTGTTGTCTATGGGCACACAGTTTCTGGCATTTGCATTATTGGTGTACCGTGTGAATTTTTCCCAATCATCGCTGAAAAGTGGAAGTGATTAATGTGATGAGCCCTAGGGCTTGCAAAACACCCTTACACGTCAATTTGGGCATCCCGTTGAGAAGTAACTCAAGGAGACGGATTATCAGGATGCGATCCAATTGGAGTAGAGGGCATAGCAATCATCATACGTACCTTCAGTTCTACGTGGTCGAGAACCTTTATATCGTCATTCGGAATGAAATCGGCGAATCCTGACAAACTTGTAGTCTACAACAACGTTGTGCATGTGATTAAATCAAAGGTACATAAGGGGAAGGAGAGCCGGTAACACAAACCCTACATATTCCGTCTTGTTTTGCTCTGTAACGGTTATATTTTGCCCACCAGGCTTCTCTGGAGCAACCCAGAGGGTTGCCCTTACACAAGCACCCAGCCATTAGTGCAATGTCATAGGGCCTGCATGAGCCCAGCCAGCCACTGACTTACAAAACATGTTCCCTTCTCTGGCTCAGGGTACCCCAGAGCCAAAACAAGCACTGGAACAAAGGGAACCACAGAGAACAGAGGAGAGATGCGGGCAGAGAGTGAGTATAACAGAGAAAAGGGCAAGAATGAAAGGGAAGCAGCAGCAGAGACAGGAGCAGTGAACCGAGAAAAGACAATCCAAGACAGAGGGAGAGAATGACAACATTGAAGACGCAGTGTGTTATTCCTGAAGCTTGAAGGCTTGAAGACCCCAGAACCCTCATCGCCTGTTGCATTGAGACTTCATCTTAGAAGAATATTGAGATTCTGAGAACAATACCTTGAATATAAGATAGAGATACGTTCTGGTACACTTAGCATGCAAGTCCATCTGTTTCGCTTCCTGGGGGAAACGTTCAAATAAGTAGTGCAGAATTTTCAGTTAATCGTTCAGATTGGTATCTTTCGGGTTCACATTAAGATATTTTGATTTTTTTTTTGTTTTTCATTTAATAGCCTCGATGGCGCCTTTATCCTTGAGACCTCAATTTCTTAGTCATATATTCTCAATCTGAGTGTGCGTGTGGAGTTGTGGGGATGTTGGAAGAGAGAAATCCACGAGAAGGTCGTTGGAGAGCTGCAGAGAAGGACATACCTACCCTGAAACGGCTCCTCTCCAATGTCACCGAGTGTCAGAAGTCGGCGCGCATTCCACATCAACCAAGCGTAAAGAGGAGTTTAATAAAATTGATGTTTTGGAGCGCAGAACGAAACTGGACTTGTACATGTCGCGCTAGTTATGAAAACGATCGAAAACTATCTTGCACGACTGGGCGACGGCGTTACCTGCTCTTGTCAACTTTTGCAACAACGTGAATCTTGACGACTTGGTTGGTTTACACCCTTTGGCTCTCCTTTTTACCAGCTGAGGCTGTAATGGGTCCGTGGGAGAAATTTAGCATCCATTTTCTCATTTTTTGTATTTGTTAAATTCCGGAACCAATTGATCGCTTTGAGAAGGAGAATATATAACATAAAATTTGGCGACATCTTTAGTTAGTCGACACCATGATAATTATATATATGCCCATAAATTCTAGGATATCATCCCGACCTGGCACTAAATACCATCATGCTGTTTCTGTTTCCCCAATATATGAACATCGATCTCCTTCTGAATACATACACTTATTCAACCACATCAGAAAACAATGTGGAATCATCACAGAGAACTGAAATAACCGCCCATAACTGAAATAAAAAATAAAGCTTACCCGGATTTACGATGCTGTAGGAGGCATATTCTCTATCTGTCCCAAACTCCCGCCTGCCCACGGATACTCATCGAGGTCAATCCGATCTGTATCGGAAGTGGGGAGATCCTGGAGCTCAATTTCATTAGACGAGGGGAGTCCAGTGTCAATTGACTCGGTGAGGTTCCTGTCACCGAATTCATCCATAATGGCATTATGTACCCGTCGTGTAGCTGCATGGAAGCTGCCAATGGGAGGAGATGAAGTGTGGGTTGTGCCATTGGCGTGTGAATGTTTCTCTTGGAGGTCCAAATGAATTCGACAGATGATGACAGTAGACAGGCTATATGAGGTATCAGTCAAGTCACCCAAATAGTCGTATTTCAGGGCTCTTACCAGTCCTGCAGAGGGGTAAGAATGTTGCCAAGAGTAGGCTATTGATGTTTGATTAATTTGTTATTTTCAGCACAAGTTATATCCAATAAAGCATTTACTCTTAAGGCCTGTCATAATCATTACTCAGCCAACATCATGCAAGAGGTCATTGAGAAATACCTTGTTTAAGATAGATGATGTTAGTGATATTGTGAGCACAAACCTGACTGTGGATTAGATGTAGATTTGGAATAGCTGCTAAAATATAGATACCCATATCATAGCACACCTGTATAATAATTAGCCATGATAAATTATACCACTGAGACACGTACTTTGCTCGACAAACACCTGAGTCAGTGACTTGGTGTTGAATGCTCCAAACTCTCTCAATTCCTTCAAGGTTCCCAGGGAATTAGAAAGGGTCACTGCAACCACAACTGTATCGAAAAGGATGAGCAGTACACCCTCAATAGTGGCAACTAGAGAATGCATCAGCAGTAAAACAGAATTAAAATAGAGGAAGCCTCACTTCTGAAAATCATGTGATTAGACATGTTAGGGAATACAATCAACATAACTCACAAATTAATCTGGTTCAGTTCCATCTCAGTTGGTGTAAAGTTGTTATTTTTTGCAATATACTGTGAAGTGCAGAACAAGTTTTACTGGTCATCACAAAATGAGAACATGAAATACATACCAAGCCACACCCTATACTTCCAATAAGGAAAAGACCAAGTACCACAGCAGTTGGTCTTTTAAGCTTGGAAACGGCATATGCCCGTGCCATTAAAAGCCCTGGTAGAATAGATAGATAAACTCGTGAATATAAAATTAGAGCCATTGTCACCTTGTATTCCAAGAAGGGGTAGAATAGCAATACTAGCCTCAACGCGAACTAAGACATTGCCTAGACTGTGTTGACATTAGATTCTGTATCAAAATTCAAAATTCATGAGAGTGTTACTGGACCCCCATGAATGTGAACTCTTTGCAATCAATGGAATAAAACTACTCACCATGATAGATGGGTTTGAGAGGAGATTGTTCGTTATTGAAAGTATCATGAAATCGATGACGGATGCATAGCGAGCCAACAAATAAAGGACGGATCCTAATCTAAGCTTCTTCTTCCAGATATTTTTCATTTCCAAAGGGAGCATGAGGAGTGTGTCATAAACCAAGAGTGCTGCTTGAAACAGTGAGGCCACGACGAAGGCCACATAAAATTACTTCTGGACTTACCGAAGGCAGCGATCCCGACATATTTCAAAGCCAAACTGGTCAGATTAATTTTTTTTTTGAAACCGAAGAGTGTTAGTGTACTAACATATCAGTTATCTGCTGTATTAAGACTTGATTAATCCCTTGAGTGGACATCTTGTAAGTGAATGTTGAGAAGGACTGGATCGTGTATTGGAATGAGAGGCTGATGGATGAAGGCAGCAGAATGTACAAGCATTTATGAGAGTCATGACCGGGTGGAAGGAATGGAAATTATTGCACCCAACGAAGATAGTATCTCTAGCACGATACCCTGGATGATATGTAGAGGCAGCATCGTAATAGAACTAATTTACCAACGAAGACAGTATCTCTGGAACGGTACACTGGATGATATGTAGAGGCAGCATCGCAATAGAGTTCATGTAAGACGATAGCGATGTTAATTCTCCTTATTATGATTGATCTTCGTCCAACTGGACACATGTGTTCGAGGCACATAGTTAATATATCTCAGTCACTTGACAGGAGTTGAGTTCTAGCTGCCCATCCCATGAGCAGCTCAAGCTTCTCGCACCGCGTGATGTGGCACTTTTTGTTTTGTGAGGAAGGGTGGATGCATGTTGAGAAAATCCTATTTTTGTTTCATCCAATAGGGTGTTCTGGCGTGAGATTTCAGGTTGTCTTTTTGCATGATGTTAAAGATTCGAATTTAGTAACGACGCGGAAGTGTCTGTTCTTGTTGGATTTACGCAGGGTTCGAAACGTGCCGGGTGGGATGAATGCTTTTTTGAGATTAATGTACCTCTGTCGACGTGGCTAGGATGACCATTAACCTAATTGACCATCTGAACGTCCCAAACCCTACGGAGAGGAGATCCCAACCCGGAAGATAGAATGCCAGCCTCGATACCAAGACATATTGTTGTTTCCGTCCCACAGTTTCTGCAACTTTAATAAGACTAAAGCTGGAGCAGACGAGGTAAACATTATAAGAGTAAAAAAAAACAAGGACTTAGACTGTGAGATAGAACTTGATATAAAATCTATACTTGAAGTCATGACAATAATAGACACATGGCAGCTGAATAAGGTTATTCTCTCGGACGCCAGGATTGTGAAGGAGTTTCAGACTCTTACAACTGTTTTATCGTCAATTATTACCATTAATGAGTTCACAGATCAGACATATTGTATTGGAGGGACCAAAGTTGTTAATTCCATTCAAACCTGCAGCCGAGTGTCAGCTTGATCTCTTGGCATGAAGCAGAGAGCTGACATACTATCAATATTCAACGCATAGGCCATTGGAACACTATACACATTGATAAGAGATGACCATTTTACATAACCCCCTCGCAAGGACCAAATAAGATTCCTTTTTTTAATTAAACGTTATGATTTGGTCCAGGAGTAAAATCGTGATTGCTGCCGCTGAACCCAAGAATGGGTATCTTTGTCTCTTTCTGCATAGTAAGGACACACCGCTAAAGTAACGAGAGAGTTTGAACAGTTGACAGTTGCCCCGGTGTAAGGTGTTCAATCAAAATTGTAACGTCTACTCGATTGAGAATCTACCACCCAAAATCTAAATACAAGCCAACTGAGATCAGCCTGCAAGGGTGAAAATCAGCTATAACAGGGTGACTTGCTCAAGCTGGTGTTTCTTATTTTACTCTGTATCGCGTCTGATAGAACATCTTCAGCCAACGGCCGAGAGGATGGAAACATAAACTCTGTAGCCTGTGATTAGCGTCGAGAGTTTCCTCGAAATATGCCGCATGTCGTCAGACTATGGAGTTAAATTTCCCCCTGGCGCATTGCGCCGCTTGTTTTTATATTATTTTTATTTTGACACATCTCTCATTCCTTTTTTCCCGGTGCCTTTGTTGCTTGTTTGATCTCTGTTAATTCTCCTCTATGCTTTTCTTTCGTGCACTATTTCCCTTGCCCACAGTATTATTTTATTCCTGCTTTGCCTCCTCTTCACAACGCTGCTATGCACAGCACCTTCAATGATCGTTCAATGGTTATTCTGCACACTCCATTACCTTATTCAACACTTATTCAAACTGAGAACATTGATTATTTCTTCTACTTCACTTTCTCATTTCCGCTGTTCCTTGACCCGTGGCCCATGTTCTTCATCCTCGAATACCCACATAGGCCTCTACCTTTGACATAGTTCTTATCCTCTGTCCCCCGGCTTCCTACCGATTTTCCACCGTTTCTCTCAGTCTCTCCTGCCGCCTTTACTTGTTTCTGCCAGCAACTCTCTCCACTATTCTACAATTATTGGTATCGATCCCACAATTTTCCGCTTTTTTGCTGTGCATTGTATTTACCGCTTGTCGTCTATTTGCTCTCGTCTTCGCGTCCTCGTCTGAACGCAGAATTACCGCTGAAACCCTGTTGAGATATCCAAAGGACAAATTTGACCTGGCCCAGGAAGAATTGGCACTTTTTTGTTCTACCAAATCGTACTAACAAATGTTGCAACCTAATCTTTACCAGTACCAATACAGGGTTTCAAAGGACTGCGGGAAGAATCCCAGTCTCTGCAGAGTATCAGGTCAGTGGGATGGACAAGGCGCTGCCCCAACCGGTGAATCAGGGTAAATAAAACAGGCTGAAGTTTTTATTGTCGAAAGTTTGAGGCAACCTGTTTCTCCCTCCTGAGTCCGGCAATTTCCAAATGCAAGTTTCCCTTCACCGGTCTCTTACGCTTGAGATTGAACTTGATACTATCACATTGCGCTTCCATTAATCCACCAGACTCCTTGAATTCCATAAATCCGTCCATACCACCCTCCCGGTACCTTGTACTGACAATGGAGTGTCTACTAGGTCACTCTGCTAACTGTGTGGATGTGTAGCCCCTGGATAAACGCAATATAATTAGACTCTTTGCAAGAGTTGGTCAGTCAGGAGCTCTGGAAGTGGGCCGAGGGGCTCAGAAATTTTGTCCAGCCTAAGATGATAAGAGGCAAATTCAGTATGCCCATTTGAGAAGCTGATAATCCAATTGTCATCATGTTTGTCTCCATGAGATATCACGATGTGTTCTCCCATGAGGATGCACATTGATTTGGGTGTGGGCATCCACTTGAAGACTCTCTCTAGAAGCCTCTCAGGTGATTTAGGCAT
>QLPG01006554.1:0-17375 GCA_003314385.1 Gomphus sp. MG54
GAGCCAGCCCTTGGGGTAGGTCTGGGGCCAGGTAGACAGTGTAGGGTAAAACCCACTCCTAAAACCACAAAAATATTCGTGAATGTTCCTCATAGTATATGGGACTTTGGTGTGAGGCTGCACCTTGATTGGGTAATGGTTGGAGGAGATATTGAAGTTTTTGGTGGAGAAGATATATATAAATGACTCAATAATACCTGGTTCTAACACAAACTTCCACGAGGTGTCACGATTAGGTGTCCAAAACCTTAATTTTTGATCTCTGCCTACCGGCTTCATAGGTTCAGCTGCTAAGGAGGTGATACTGTCAAGTACACATACCAAGATCCCAGTAATTCGGTAGTGCCAACCAAGCAGTCACATCCACATACAAGTGCCGACGTGACATAAAAGTCACTTGGTACACTGGCCTTGGCCTGGCACATCCATCATCTGCATTCCTTGCCCTTCATCCACTCTGCCCCTTTCACCATCCTTTAATCCATGTTCACTCCTCATTCCTTGATCTGCCTCACCTTGGGACATCCTGTCTGTGTTTTATCCTCGGCCACTGTCAGGAGCCGGATTCTGACGGACTTCGGTACTGCCGAAGGGTGTTGTCGAAAGGTCAGGCGGACTATGGCCAAGTCCTGCAGGCCAAGAGTAGTGGCGTTGGCTTCAACGTACTCGTGCATTGCGCCCTACTTGCCGTGCGTGCCACTGTATTTGCAACAGACAGATACTCAGGGGGATGCTGAAGATGCCGGCCTGAGTCGAGGACTTAACAGAAGGGAAGAAGACAGAAGGGCCTGAGCCTAGTTGATACCCAGAATGAGGAAGTATGTACATGCATGTCCTACTTATATAGGTTAAGAAGCGACATGTGGAATAAGGAATGTGGGACAACAAGGTATGCAACGCATGTGGTCATTGTCCACAGCGAGTAAAATTAGAATAAGAGATGTAAGGTGGAAATAGAACAATGAAGGACAGAATAATAGGACGTGCCCTAGCACAATAGGAAGTGCCCGATTGTAAAACAAGGCCATGACCGAAGATAACACAAGGGCAGGAAGTGCCGAGGTGAGGCGGACCGAGGAGTGAAGGAGTGGGCGTAGGAATGAGGGATGTGACCGATATGCGCGTCCGGCCGAGAACGACTCATTGAATGGTTCGTGCTTGGTTATTGATGGAGTATTTTAGTCAGTACCACCGAGTAATTGGGTCCTCGGTACGTGTACTTGACAGCCACAACCTGTTGGGATATGATTTTATTCCCCTGCATTTGTGTTTTGTTCTTGCACTTGGGTTTCTCTTTTGTGCTTTTCTCTTTTGCATTTGCGTTCTCTGGCGCTTAAAATAAGCGCCCATAACGATGCACCTTTGCACACCTTTGGGTATTGTCTTTAGCATCCATGTTGACAAGCCCCAAAGGTTAGTAGTTTCTCTGTTACAGTGACTCACAAAACTGAGTCAATGTTTGGTGCTTTTGGACTATTCATTGGATAGCTTTGAATGTAAAACATATATGAAAAAGGTGTTGGTAAATCAAAGAAAGAATCTGATCAGGGCTATGTAACCATTAAAAAAATATGTAATTCTGGTCAGGGGTGATGAAGATATGGGCAATTCAAATCAAGGGCTCATTGACTCAGTTTTGTGAGAGGGTATCAGAGAAATAGTAAGTTACAATTCTAGTTTTTGGTATTGCCCCCCTTGGCCTTAATTACTGCCTCAAGTCTTCTAGGCATACTCTCTGTATCAAATTCTGACACACCTCTGGTGGTATGTTATTCTATACCTCCTCTACTCCCTCCCAAATTTGCCAAACTCCCTTGGGTGGTGTTGGATATTCCTTAAGCCTGTTTTTTGCATGATCCCAGAGGTGCTCAATAGGATTCAGGTCTGGAGACTGTGTAGGCCAGTCAAGGAAAGTGATATTGTTGTTTTCCATCCAGTTCTTGGCCTTCTTTGACTTGTGCTTTGGGTCATTGTCCTGTTGAAAAATTACCTGTTCCTTAGGAATTCCACTTTCCTCTAGGCTGGGCAGCAGGTGGTCCTCCAAAATGGATATAAACTGATCAGCATCCATCTTCCCCTCAATCTCTGCAAGCTGGCCAACACCATTCCATCCCATACACCCCGATACTATAATGTTTCCCCCTCCAAACTTGACTGTCCCCTGTACCTCTCTCTCAATCAACCCCTCCCCCATCTGTTTCCAGACCCACTGCCTCCCATCTGACCCAAACCTGTTGATTTTGGTCTCATCTGACCAATGACCCTCTTCCGGTCCTCTACAGTCCTCTCTCTATGCTTTAAAGCAAAGGCCACCCTCAGCTGTCTATGCCTTACACTGAGGAAGGGCTTTTTCTTCTTTACCACAGCTTTGAATGAATGTTTCCTGAGGAGTCTTCTTACTGTTTCTGAGGAGACTGGGTGGGGGATAATTGTATTGAAGTGTTTGGTGACCTGAGTAGCATTGGCAGCTCTGCCAGTAGCAATTTGTGATAAAATAGAATGTTGATCTCTAGAGGAAAGCTTGGGGGGATGACTTCCAGAGGAGCAGGACTGGTTGAGATGGAGAGTTCTGAGAGTCCTGGATACTGTAGACTGGCTGAGGCCAAGTCTTGAGGCAATAGTGTGAGTGGAATGACTATGAGAGGCCAAGGAGAGGATGTTTTCTTTTTGAGCAGAGGAAGTGGGGTGCATTGGAGTGTAGTGAAGTTCTAGACATACATGTTGGAGGGGATTAAATACCTTAATTTGAGTTCTCGTGAAAGATAAGGTTACCATAGTAATCATCTATCAAGGGTTGCATGCTATATAATAGATGGAGCATCAGATTCTGATTGTTCTGACACCATCTCACAAAACTGAGTCAATAGGCCCTTGATTTAAATTGCCCATATCTTCATAACCCCTGATCGGAACTATATAATTTTTTAATGGTTGTATAGCCCTGGTCAGGTTCTTTCTTCTATTCACCAACACCTTTTTCATATATGTTTTACATTAAAAGCTATTCAATGAATAGTCCAAAAGCACCAAACATTGACTCAGTTTTGTGAGTCACTGTATATAATTGTCTTTAGCATCCATATTGACAAGCCCCAAAGGCCATTGTTGCTCTCTGTGTGTCACAGTTAAGAGTCTCTAGACCTTGCCTGCCAACACAACCATTGTTTTATAGTCATGCATTCCCTATTGTCCTATCCTTGGCCACATTCCTATTATTCTATTTTTATTGTTCTATCCCCATTTGCATTCCTTCATTCTAATTTTAATCATTGTAGACAATACTCCCACATACTCTGCATGCCTTATTGTTCCACATTCCTTATTCCACATGGCCTTTCTTAAACTATATAAGTAGGGCATGCATGTACATACTTTGTCAAGCCCCGGATACCAAGCTCTGGTTCACTCGGTAGTACCGACCGAACAACCCTTGCCTTTTAGTCCCACACACCAGTGACAAGGCATCCCTCGCCAGTACATGGCCTCGGTCCGGTACATTTGGCTCATCGTTTGGTTTACTTTCCTCATCCTGTCCCCTCTCTCCTTTGTCATTCCTTCATTCCCTATCCTTCCCCTTGTCTGTTTACCTTTGGGACATTCACTCCTTGTTGCCACTCAGCAGTGGCACTATTGTTTTATGTTCAGGCCACTCCCATTGTTCTATTCTCATTCACTCTTTTGTTCTCAGCCATACTTCATTGTTCTATTCTCATTCACTCTTTTGTCCTCAGCCATACTGTATTGTTCTATTATCATCCACATTCCTTGTTCTATTCTTGATCATTGTGGACAATACCTCCACATGATTCTTCATACCTTATTGTTCTCCATTCCTTGTGCCACTCTGTTCCACATCTCACTTATTAGCCTATATAAGTAGCCAATGTATGTAGATGGTTCTTCGTTCTGGAAATCAACTAGGTTTACACCTTCTTGTCCTCCCCTCTCCTGTCCCAAGTCCTTTACCTGGGCCAACATTCTCGGCACTCTCCCAGGTATCCCTCTCTCCTAAATCGGTGTCACGCATGGGAAGTAGGGCACAACACACAAGCACGTTGAAGCCATGCCACTACTTCTAGCATGCAGGACTTGGCCTTTACCCGTCTGACCCCTTCGGCCTTCCCGAGGCCTGTCAGTATGTACGGTGCCTGACATACTTCCTCATTCTGGGTATCAACTAGGCTTAAGCCCCTTGTCTCCTCCTTCCTCTGTAAAGTCCTCCACTTGGGCCAGCACTTTTGGCACCCCCCAAGTACTTCCTCTGTCCCAAATTAGTGGCATGCATGGCAAGTAGGGTGTAATACATGAGTACATTGAAGCCAAAGCCACTACTTCTGGCCTGCAGGACTTGGCCATTCCCCATCTGCATCTTTGGCATTACTGAAGTTTGACAGCTTGACAATGTCTTGCACCACCCTGATTCTACATCTTACTTCTTAACCTATATGAGTAGTACATGGATGTAGATATTTCCTCATTCTGAATATTGACTTAATTTATACCTTCTTGTCTGTAGGGTGCATAAATGCATCTCACCCCTGAGAGGTCAAACTCAATATATTTGATTTTCTTATCAATTTTGATACCATCTTGTGTGCAATTCATTTCTAAAATTTTTGATATATTTTCTGTATTTTTATCCTCAAAGTTGAGGAAGCTATTGTATTACTATCTGTACGATACTTACGGGTACCTGCCCATGCACGATGTGCGTGGCCAGCTCCCTGGATGGGAACCGGCAACCTGGCTCAAACCTTTGATAGGGTCAAGGGCCAGTTGCAAAGTATTTGCGGGTAAAACACAACCCGCGCATGCCTCCCTCCTCAGTGATTGACTACACTGAGGAGGTGAGTTGTATAGTATTTATAGTATTATATACAGAGCCTCACGAATGATTTTTCTTTTTATTCTTTCTACAAGATATTAAATTAGATATTAAATTAGACTGCCAGAGAAATCTTCAATCCTACTGCATATTTGCTCATAATCTCATCTTATTGTCTTCCCTCCTCCCATCTGAAGTCCTCTACTTGGGCCAACACTCTTGGCACTCTCTCGAGTATCTCTTCTGTCTGAAATTCTGTCCCTAATTTTGGAAAGTCAGAAAGTTTACTGGAACTGAATCGGAAACTATGATGCAGAATTAAGTTGATATTCATACTGGCAAATAGTCCAGTCAACTGATGTCTTATATACATGTATCTAGTCTTTGTACTATCTTTTGCCAAGTAAAGACAAGTAGGGAATAGCATGGGTTCGGCCAACCCACATGGGTCACTGGGTCAGGTGCCCTTGGGTGCGGGTGCAGGTCAAGCCCAGAGCACCCGTGACCCAGCCCAACCCGGTGCATCAACCATGTATGCATGTGCATGCACACATATGACACACAACCGGCCACTCACTCCTGTCATACGTGTGTGCATACAACACGCACATGCATACAACACACATGTGCCGCATATGCATATGACACACATGCACCACACGCATATATGACACACACATGCCGCACCATATGACACTCATGTGCCAACTCCAACGAGCTGTACATGCACACATACAGTGCATTCGTGTTGATGTATGCACATACAGCATGTTTGTGCATGCACATACAACGTGTCCATGTCAGCGTGTTCATGTTGGCATGTTTGTGTCAGCGTGTTTGTGTTGATGTGTTTGTGCTGGCGTGTTTGTGTCGGTGTGTTTGTGTCGGTGTGTTTGTGTCGGTGTGTTTGTGTCGGTGTGTTTGTGTCGGTGTGTTTGTGTCGGTGTGTTTGTGTCGGTGTGTTTGTGTCGGGGTGTTCATGTTGGTGTGTTCATGTTGGTGCATCCATGTACTGTGCGTTTGTGTTGGCACATTTGTGTTGGCACATTTGTGTTGGCACAAACGCGAATATGACACGAACATGATGCAGGCGTGCAGGTGTGCCACACACCCGACACCCATCGACCCATGGGAAAAAACCCATGGGTTGACAGGTTCGGGTTTCCCATGGGTTAGGTGTAGGTCACCCACATTTGACCCATGGGTGACCCATGCCATTCCCTAAAGACAAGGGGGGGAGAGAGTACAAGGGGCAATACAGAACGAAGAACAAGGGAGTGAGGTGCGCAATGATCCTGCGCATCGTTTATAAAAGGAGCTGAACCTTGGTCTTGGAATCTTGGAGGCTCAGGGTTACGGAAATTGGGTTGATACAATGGAATTCATAGAAAACAATTGTTTCAGGCTTCTAGCAGTCAGAAAGTCCTGGAAAAGGTACAGGTGGTTGGAGAGACTAATAGGGGTTTATTAGGGGCATGGGCCATAACAGGGGACTAATGTGGGTTTATTGGAGGCATGGGCCATAACAGTATTCCCCTACTAAGACCGAGCCCTCAAGGTCCTAAGCTTATTCATGTTGTGAATTGAGCGGTAAGAGAAGTGGGAATATTTTTAGGTGTATTGGAATGTAATGGGCATTTTCCAAGCACTCATAGTCCCTTACACTATACAGGTGGTTACCTTCCCTATGGTGTTCCTCACTCTTACCCATGTCAAGTGGTGACCAGGACTTTGAAGTAGAATTCCTAGAGCAGGCCCAGATCCTTCAGGCCTAGTGTAAAGGAAAGATGTGCCAGTTGCAGGATGTCAAGCTGTCAAGCTTCCGTAATGCCAAAGATGTGGATGGGTAATGTTATATCCACGATATAACTCTGATATCCTGGACATCCGACATAGGGCACTAGGAGAAAGCCCTACTCCGAACCAAGTCCGAACCCACATTCCCACCTCCGACCCCAACCAGCATCGTTACCCTCGGACCTCGGACATCTTCCTTTTTGTTGAACAATAGTCTTATTGTAACACCAAATGTATATTCTTCTTGTACTCTGTTTTCATTTGTCTTATTGTTCTCTTGATCATTCCTAATTAGTTACAATAAGGATCGTATGTATAAATACCTCCAGACTTCAGTACTATACCTTAGTTTGAATATTGATTTGTATTCCCACTCACTCTTAAACTCCGAAAACTTATCTTCTCCAAACCTCCGAAATAAAGGACTGACGATCAAGGAGGGCGCAACATTAAAGTTGAAGCCAAGTCCTTATGACTCCGAACACATGACTTGGACCGACTTACATCAGCTCGGACCTGATGTAAACTCGGAAGCTAACATGTAATGGCCAAGTCCTGCAGGCCGGAAGTAGTGGCTTTGGCTTCAACATACTCGTGCATTGCGCCCTACTTGCCATGCGTGCCACCAATTTGGGATGAAGAAAATACTCGGGGGGTGCCAAAAGTACCGGCCTGAGTAGAGGACTTTACAGAGGAAAGAGGAGACAAGGGGCCTAAGCCTAGTTGATACCCAGAATGAGGAAGTATGTACATGCATGCCCTACTTATATAGTTTAAGAAGTGACATGTTGAATAAGGAATGTAGAACAATAAGGTATACCAAGCATGTGGGAGTATTGTCCACAATGAGTAAAATTAGAATGAAGGAATACAAACTGGGATAGAACAATAAAAATAGAATAATAGGAATGTGGCCAAGGATAGGACAATAGGGAGTGCCCGACTATAAAACAATAGGGTTGTGGCCAAGGATAAAACAAGGACAGGATGTCCTGAGGTGAGGCAGATCAAGGAATAAGGAGTAGGCATGGTGGGATTAATGGATGGTGAATGGCATAGAGTAGATGAGGGATGGGAACAAGGAATGTGGATGGTGGATGTGCTGAGCTGAGACCGGCATACTAAGTGACTTGCATGCAGCATGGGCACTTGTACATGGATGTAGTCTGACTGCTCAGTTGGCACTGCTGAATTACCAGAATCTTGGTACATGTACTTGACACAGGAGGTGAAAAGGTATTAAATCTGCATGTTGGTGCTTAGCTAGAGACTTCTGGAAGGATTTTCAGAGGGTTCCGAATGGTTTCCAAAGGGGGGGGTTCGTATTTTAGGGGTGGAGGGACTGAGGGTCAGAATCAGGATTGGAATCGGAGCAGGGATGCAAGTTGGGAACACCAGGGGTCTTGGGACTGTTCATGGTATAGGGTGGTACGAGTGGTTCGAGGTCGCAGGGACTTGGCTTCAACTTATGTGTTGTGCCCTCCTCAATCGTTTGTCCCTAATTTTAGAGAGTCAGAAAGTTTACTGGAACTTAATCGGAAACTATGACACAGAATTAAGTCGATATTTGTACTGGCGAATAGTCCAGTTGACTGGTGACTTATATACATGTATCTAGTCTTGTACTATCTTTTACTGAGTAAAGACAAGGGGGAAAGGGAATACAAGGGGCAATATAAAACAAAGAACAAAGGAGTGAGGTACACGATGATCCTGTGTGTCATCTATCAAAGGAGTGGAACCTTGACTTTGGAATCTTCAGAGGTTCGGAAACATGGAACCTTGGAATAGTGCATCAGAGATCTGGAAATCAGTTATTCAGACTTTGAGCAATCGGAAAGGTCCCAGAAACAGTGCGGGTGGTTGTGGGGTTTAATGTAGGTTTGTTTGGTTGTTTGGTGGCATGGGCCATAACAGTATGCCTCCACCTGGACTGAGCCCTCAAGGTCCTAAGCTTAATCTTGCTGTGAATTGAGTGGAGAAGAGCATGGGACTATTTTTAGGCATATTGGGATGTAATGGGTGTTTTTTCCAAAGTGCCAATCAGATGCATATATAAGGAGGTTTTTTTCTCCTTTCCTGAGTTCTTTTCTGTCCCTAACCATGTCTGGATTAGAACAGGACATCAAAGCAGAGGTTTCGGTGCAGGTACACCTTCAAGGCTAAGTGTGCAAAGGAGATTTGCTCGATGAGGGTGGAGGGGGCACGGAAGTTGGAAGCTGCTCTGGATGTCGGAAAAGATCTGAGGGGCAAAGTCTGAAGGTCAGGGGAGAAACCAAAGGGGGTGGATCAGAGGGGGAGGGGGGAGGGGAAGAAATGAGCCTTGGAGTGCGATGCTTGGGCTCTTGTGTCCACTCTTTTGGCCAGTCAGGCGGATGAGGATCCGGAGGATCTACCCTCCTGGGGGGGGGTTTGCTAGGCCATCGGGATCTGAAGATGGAGGGGCTCTGTGTCATGACACCAAGTCCGAGGAGTCTTTGGATGGTGGTGATCCCTCGGATGCTGAATCCTCCTACTCGTCCCCTGGGGGTTGTCAAGCGTCGGGTACTGACGGACTTCAGTACTGCTGAGGGGTGTTGGCAAAAGGTCGGGCGGACTATGGCCAAGTCCTGCAGGCCAAGAGTAGTGGCGTTGGCTTCAACGTACTCGTGCATTGCACCCTACTTACCGTGTGTGCCACTGTATTTGCAACAGACAGATACTTGGGAGGATGCTGAGGATGCTGGCCTGAGTCGAGGACTTAACAGAAGAGAAGAAGGTAGGTGGGCCTAAGCCTAGTTGATACCCAGAATGAGGAAATATGTACATGCATGTCCTACTTATATAGTTTAAGAACCGACATGTGGAATAAGGAATGTGGAACAATAAGGTATGCAGAGCATGTGGTTATTGTCCACAGCGAGTAAAATTAGAACAAGGAATGTAAGATGGGGATAAAACAATAAAGGACAGAATAATAGGATGTGCCCTAGGATAGGACAATAGGAAATGCCCGATTATAAAACAAGGCTATAGCCGAGGATAATACAAGGGCAGGAAGTCCCGAGGTGAGGTGGACAGAGGGGTGAGGAGTAGGTGTGGGATGGGAATGAGGAATGTGACCAATATGTGTGTCTTGCCAAGAACAACTCATTGAATTGTTCGTGCTTGGTTACTAATGGAGTATTTTAGTCGGTACTGCCAAGTTACCGGATCCTTGGTACGTGTGCTTGACAGGGGTGATCCAGGGGATGAGGAGGACATTTATTCCATGCCCTCAGTTGGGGTGAGCACCGTCACTTGGGATGCAGAGAGGACGCATTAGAGATGTCTTGAGAGGGACGCTCGAATTTTGGGGGCACAAAAGTCCTTTGAAAATCAGATTGCCCAGGATGCATGGGCAGCCGGGAAGGAGGTGGGTCTCGGACCCTTTGAATCCACTCAGCGGTTGTTGATTGAACATCAGCTTGACCTTTACCAGATCGCCAGTCTGGGGGTCCCTCCCATACTGGGGTCGGATCCTTGTGATAGGTGTCGCAAGCGTGAGGACCTATGTATGTGGACTATGTCAGTCAAAACTTGTGTTTCCTGTCAGAAGAGCCGGGTGAAGTGCATGGTTGGTGGTGGGGCTGGTTTCAGGTGTAGTAGTCCCAGGGTTGGAGTCAAGCAGTGGGGGGGGGGGGGGGGGGGGGGGAGCAAGGGATTGATTACTTTCGTCAACTGGATCCCTCTGATCCTGATGAGGTACATGCCATATTTTACAGCGATAACTGATGATGTGGGGTCATGGTGGCCGTGGAGATCATAGTGTTCATTTTACTGGCTTGTCGCTCGGACGGGGGTAGTGTCGTTGGATTTGGGAATTGTCCTGCAACTCAAGTCTCGGTTGAAATTGTTGATTAGTTTAGCTCACATTAATTCTCTAACAAGAAAAGGTTTAGTTCTAGAGAATCTACATGGTACCATTAGTCTAAGGGATGGTACAGGGTTCCACAGTGATCAGGATTCTTCCTGAGCAGAGTTTTTGGAGGGTCAGATTTGAGCATTGAGTGAAGACTGCTGGCTCCATATTGCCAAGAATCAGTTAGGATAATCTAAACAAGTAGTACTCAATACTCTGTCGATCAATGGATCGTAGTGGGTGAATGTGTGGTCCTTGCAACTAAAATTCTGATGGGGTTCGGAGGGTTGGATTCGGGGGGTCAGAGTTCCGAGGGTCAGAGTTGGAGTGTTTCCACAGAGGGGTTGAAATCTTTTGACAATTGGTCATGGGGGGTCATATTCCTGAAAAGGTTGGATGCATTGTTTTGTTTTATATCCGTAGGCATAGTTGGTGTTCAATGCAAACAACTGGTGCCAGAGTCAGGGGCCTAACTTCTTATTCCTCGGTTTCTGAAGCATCTGACATCTCAGACTCTTCTTCAACCTCTTCCATCATAGAGGCTGCGTGCCCTTTGGTGACTGTGATGGTGGATCTTGGGCATTCCTTGGCTGAGTGGCCCGATCTCCCACAGAAGAGGCAGAGGTTTTGTTTGAAGCGGTGTTGCCATTCTTGCAGTGTAAGTTTTCCGTCTTTTCCGATTTTGGACAATAGATCTGTGGTAGTCCTGCTGCCACTTGATGGGGTCATAGGTTGGCCTACATTGGCCATCTTATTGCCCATGTTAGGGGCCGAATATGTGGTCATAGGGGTCCTCCCTCTGTCATAGGGGCGGTTGAAATTCTGGGTGGAGGGGGGCTCTCTGGCAATTTCTGATCGTCGCTCCCAGTAGCGGGCATCAATGGATTGGGACAGGAGACAGAGTTGGAGCAGGGAATGGGGCTTTCCTACTCTAGAGATCTTGTCCTTGATTCTGCCAGGGAGTCCATTGTAGAACTGGCGACGAAGTGCAGCATCGCCCCAGTGGACGCAGGTGGCTAGTCAATTGAATTCAACTACATATTTCGTGATGCACTGATTATCGTGCATGCAGAGGGTCTTGAGGTCTGCTTCAGCCTCTCCTTCTGGGTTGTGGGGGCCAAAGTTGGTTTTGAGTTCGTTCACAAACTCCTCATAGTCATGGAGCCAGTCTGGCTCGTCAGAGGCAGAGAGGGCTGGTTCAAACCAGTCCAGGGCAGTACCGGTCAGGTACGACAGTACGTAGGTTACCTTGGCACTCTCAGTGTCAAAGGCATCAGGGTGGTCATGGAAGTTCAGTCCACATTATACTAGAAAGGCTTGGAGTTTCCTTGAATCGGATCCATCAAAGGTATCCAGGTCCCAAACCTTGGCGGTGTGGGGGGCTGATCTTCTGAAAAGATTTAGTTTATATTGTACACTAGAATTATTTTGCTCACACCCTCAGTGTGTGTGGTCAACACTGAGGAGGAAATACTACTGCACATAAATGCATGCAAATAGTATGAGCTGTATGATGCCATATCACTGTAACTTCAAATTTTGAGGATCGCTTGTAACGCTCCAGCGGAGTTTGAATTCCAATAATGTGTCATTCAAAAAATAATAATACAGCTTAAAAAATCTTGAAAAATAAAAGAAAAATATACCAATAATTCCCCATCTAAAGAGTGAGGAAAGTCGGGAATTTTGATTATATTAGGCTTGATATGTTGGAATAATCCCAACATTTTCCCCCCTCTTTATGGTAGACATCCCATTGTCTAACTAGGTTATTTTTTGTAATTGGGGTCGTGATGGTCGTGGTAGTCAAGGTGGTCATGGCAGTCATAGTGGTCATGGTGGGTTATAGGTTTGTTACCTGGACAGTTTGAATCCATTGGAAATTTAGAGAATGTCCTGCAATTCTCAAGGGGTCATTTTAACCTGTGTTAATGATTCAGTAATGGGTATGAAATCATGTATCAACAGGTTCTAGATGGGATCTACACATAGTATCATTTGTCTAAGGGATGGTATGGGTCTGCATTGGTCAGGGTTTCCTAAGCAGAATTTTCAGAGGGTCAGATTGAGTGCTGGGTGGAAACTGCAGGCTCAGCAGTACCAAGAATCAGTTGGGACGGAAAATCTAAACAAGTAGTACTCAATTCCCTATCAATCAATGGATCATAGTGGGTGAGCGTATGGTATCCGGGGAACTAGAATCTGATGGATTTTTGGAGTGTCAGAGGTGTTTCTGGAGAAGGGTCAATTTTTTTGACAATTGTTCATAGGTGTTTGAGTTCAAGAGAGTGGACATGTTGTTTTGTTTTTACTCTATTAACCTTGGTATTCAACCCAAACAACTGGCACTTGAGTTGGGTGCCTGTGCTTCTATTCCTTGGATTCCAAAGCATTCATTGCCTGGGATTCCTCCTCGATTTCCTCTATTATAGAGGCTGTGTGCCCCTTAATGAATGTGGTGGTGGATCTTGGGCATTCCTTGGCTGTGTGTCCTGATCTGCTATAGAACAGGCAGAGGTTTTGTTTGAAGTGGCATTGCCATTCTTGCAGTGTAAGTTTTCTGTCTTTACTAAGTTTGGATGAAATATCCATGGTAGTCCTGCTGCCACCGGATGGGGTCACAGGTTGGCCTGAGTTGGCTGTCTTATTGCCCGTGTTAGGGATTGATTATGTATTCGTGGGGGCCTTTCCTCTGTCATATGGGGAGTTGAAGTTCCGGGTAGAGGAGGGCTCCCTGGTGACTTCTGATCAACAGGGCATCGATGGACTGGGACAGGAGGCAGAGTTGGAGCAGGGAGTGGGGTTTTCCCACTCTGGAAATCTTGTCCTTGGTCCTGCTGGGAAGCTTGTTGTAGAACTGGCAATGGAGTGCAGTGTCACCCCAGTGGACGCAGGTGTCTAGTTGATTGAATTCGACTACATATTTTGTGATGCACTGGTTATCATGCATGCAGAGATTCCTGAGGTCTGCTTCAGCCTCTCCTTCTAGATTGTGGGGGCCAAAGTTGGTCTTGAGTTCAGAGATGAACTCATCATAGTCATTGAGCCAGTCTGGCTTATCGGGGGTGGTAAGGGCTGGTTCAAACCAGTCCAGGGTGGAACTCATCAGGTACGATAGCACATAGGTTACCTTGGCACTGTCAAAGTTAAAAGCATCAGGGCGGTGATGGAAATTCAACCTGCACTGTACTAAGAAGGCCTGTAATTTTCTTGAATCAGATCCATCGAAAGTGTCTGGATCCTGGACTTTGGCGGCATGGGGGGCCATTCTTCTGGGGCTGGTCAAGTTACTTGCCAGGATGATGATGGCCTGAGTGAGGTTGGGCACATCATTGGGTCCTAAGACAAGGGCCCCTCTTAGTTGTGTGGGAGGTGGTGGCACCCCGGTAGATGGTATGATAGGGGGTGGTGCAGCAGGTGGTGGTGCAATGGGTGGTGGTGCAATGGGTGGTGGTGCAATGGGTGGTGGTGCAAAGAGCAGTGGTGAGATGAGTGGTGGTGTGAGGGGCGGTGGTGCAACAAGCAGAGGTGCGACAGACTATGGAGCTATGGGGGGTGGTACAAAGGAGGGTGGTGCAAAGGGGGGGGGGGAGATGCAAAGGAGGGTGGTTCCATAGATGGTGGTCTCGAGGTTGATGGCACTGCTGAAGATTGTGCTGAGGATAATTCATGTGTTGCCAGAGGGTGGGTCATGGGGAATGGGTTGGTCATATTTGAGCGAGGATGTAGGTCTGTGCTTGAGAACCCAGAGTCAGATGAGGGTTCCAAGGTGTATGCAGGGGTCTGAGGCATCTGAAAACTGAGCCCAGCAGCAGGTAGATCTCAGGGGATGGATGCACCATAGGCTGAGGCCTGGGAAAGTGCCTGTGTTATAACTCGGTAAAGCTGAGAAGTTGGTCAAGTCCTGCAGACCATTTCAGGGTAGCTAGGCTTCAATGTGCTTGTGCATTTCACCCTGCTGTTCCATGTGTGCCACTGATTTAGACAGGAGAGAGGCTCGTGAAGGTGCTGAGGGTGTTGGCTTGAGTGAAGGACTTTAGACAGGGGAAAGGTAGACAAGAGGGTGCAAACCAAGTTGATATTCTGAGTGAGGAACTATCTACATACATTCTACTACTTATATGGGTTAAGAAGCAAGATGTGGAACAGGGTAGCGTAAGGAATGGAGAACAATAAGGTTGTTAAATCCACGTGTCGGCGCTTAGCTAGAGGCTTCTGCAAGGGTTTCCGGAAGGTTCTGAATGGTTTCCAAAGGGGGGTTTGTACTCCAGGGATGGAGGGACTAAGGGTTGCACATTCAGGATCGGAATCGGAATGGGGGCAGAAAGACAGGAAGTGCCGTATTAGAACCAGGGACTTTTGAGTCACTTTATATATATATTTAACATTCACACTGCAATATATCCCCCAGCTATTACCAGATCAGGACGCAACTTCACACTGAAGTTCTATACATCATGAGGAACCTACGATAATATTTCCATGATTTTAGAAGCGGGTTTTACCCCACACTGTCTACCCAGCCCCATACCTATCCCAAGGGCTGGCTTACCTCATATGGACATGTTGGGAAGGGGTTACACTGGCATGTGGATTTCTATTCAGTTTATTGTCTATTCTATTCTATTTCTATCCATCCCCCTGTGAAGTTTTCCTTCATATAGTTTCTACCGCACATATGCGGGTGTACCATGCGCACGGCTGCATTAGGCCAGCTTCTAACTTCACTCCGTGAAGTTTTCACTTATAAATAGGATTCCTACTTTATATAAAGTACTAGTATTTTGTAGTAGTATAAACAAGCAATTATAACATATATCATTGCTCCCCCATCGCACTGGCCATTAGGCTACAACTTAAATCTACTCACTCATGCTGAACCGAAGGTAAGCACCGAGTGCAGTTTCCTACTTAGGACTAGAACAACAACTACTTATCGTACAGTAAGGCCAGGTCACAGTTGGGTTTCCAACACAGATACATTATATTATACTACTAGATATTATATCTAACTTGTAGGAGGACCACAACCATATAAACTGATGCTTTGGCACCCAGGCCGGATTCCCGGTACGGCGCCTAAGTGGAGAGTAAACCGGGGACTGAGCTCCCTGTAGATTTGCCATAGGGCAATATATTTCCTAGTGATAAATACATCTAAATTCACAGGAGATTCCATAGGATTATTATCCTATTTATCCCACTGACTCTCCAATATTATAGCATGGGAACACCCCAGGAACCCTTATCTGCCAGACCCAACTACAGATTAAAAGTCTCAGGTTAATCTACAGATTAAAAATCTCAGATTAATCTACATGCCGGGGGTCTTGGAACTATTCATGGTATAGGGTGGTATGAGTGGTTCGAGGTCACAGGGACTTGGCTTCAACTTATGTCTTGTGCCCTCCTCGATCACTTGTCCCTAATTTCAGAAATTCAGAAAGTTTACTGGAACTTGATCGGAAACTATAATGCAGATTAAGTCGATATTCATACTGGCAAATAGTCCAGTCGACTGGTGACTTATATACATGTATCTATTCTTGTACTATCTTTTGCTGAGCAAAGAGAAGGGGGGGGAAGAGAGTACAAGGGGCAATATAAAATGAAGAACAAGGGAGTGAGGTATGTGATGATCCTGCACATCATCTATCAAAGGAGTGGAACCTTGGCTTTGGAATCTTCAGAGGTTCAGAAACATGGAACCTCGGAATGATGCATCAGAAATCTGGAAATCGGTTATTCAGTCTTTGAGCGGTCAGAAAGGTCCTGGAAATGGTGCAGGTGGTTGTGGGGTTTAATGTGGGTTTATTTGGCAGTATGGGCCATAACAAAGGTATGAAAAACCATGTGGAGGCATTGTCCACAGTGATCAAGAATAGAATAAGGAATGTAGGTGAGAATAGAATAATGGAATACGGCTGAGAATAAAATAATGAAGGAGTGGGTGAGAATAGAACCATAGAGGATGGCTGAAGATAAAACAATAGGGCTGTGACCCAAATAATAAGTGGATATCAAATGTTCTGGGGAGAATGGGTGAGGGAATGAGAGGATAGTAAGGGGTAGAAGGGATAGGATAGGAAAAGTAGTCTAGATGATGTACCGGATGTACTGAGCCAAGACCTGTCACGATTCGGTGACGCCGAGATATCGGTTAAGTCCTGTAAACCGTTACGGGGTGGCTAGGCTTCAACGTGCTCTTGCGTTGCGCCCCGCTCTTCCGTGTGTGCCACTAATTTGGAAAGCGAGAGGAACCTTGGAGGGATGCCGAGGGCGTCGGCTCGAGCGAAGGACTTCAGAATTAGAGAGCGGACAAAGGGGTGCGAATCAATCGATATTCTGAGTGAAGAACTATCTACATACATCCCGCTACTTTTATAGTTAAGAAGCAAGATGTGGAACAGGGTGGCATAAGGAATGGAAACAATAAGGTATGAGGCAACCACATGGAGGCATTGTCCACAGTGATCAGAAATAGAATAAGGAATGTATGCGGTATTAGAATAATAGAGTATGGCTGAGAATAAGATAATGAAATGGCGGGCGGGAATAGAACAATAGAGGGCGGCCTAAGATAAAACAATGGCAAAGGCCAAGACAATGAGTGGCCGTCATGTTGTTCGGAGGAAACGGGTAAAGGAGTGGATAGGGGGTCGAAGGAACAATGGAAGGAGGTGCACGAGGGGAGTGGTCCATACGATGTACCGGATGTACCGAGTCGAGGTCGCGTGGTGGTGCGAGATAATACGGGTGAGGGCCGGTTGGTCGGTATTCCCGAGTAAGTCGGTACTCGGTGTTGCGGGCTTGACAAGACCGCATAATAGTGAGGATAATATGGATAAAGGTCTGTCGGTCTGTCGGTATTAC
>QLPG01006568.1:221-10787 GCA_003314385.1 Gomphus sp. MG54
CAAATATTCTAAAAAACTAATAATTTTAATACATTATACTCTGTGCTCCGTACTCTGTGCTCTGTGTTCTGTGCTCTAAATTGCCATGCCATTCGTAATCGTAATTGGATGAAAAAACTGTGTGTGTGGTCTAGGCAGGCCTGATTATTCATCTCTTGTTCATGATACATATTTATTCTCCCGTCCGTCGTCCGTCGGTTCGTCCAGCACGTATATATTATTACAGTGCAGGCGCATATTTCGAGCGTCGTCGCAAATGTGGTCCGTACCGAATCAACACCGAAGGAATCGGCATCAACAAAAGTGCAATAAGGCCCAACAAAGTGGACGCCCAGCGCGGGTTCAGTTTATCGAACATTTGTGTCGCGAAGAGGGGAAAGCCTGCGCCGGCCATGGAGCGGATGACGGTTGTGACTGCTAGTGCGGAGGCGGATACGGGGAGGTATGCGTCTGAATTGTAGTGTAAGGTGTATGGTGTGTGTGTGTGTGTGTCAGCATTACTGGTACTACTGGGGAGATTGGGGAGAGTGGTTGTACGTACCGATTGTGTAGTTGGTCAGGCTCATCTGTTGTGAGGGGGTGAAAGTGATTAGATGTCTTGTATTTGAGCGCACAATGTGATGTAGGTAGAGCACTTACTAGGATTGCGACTAAACCTGTACCCAAGAACAGTCCTGACATCATCTGTAATAAATATATATAATTAGCTCATCCGTTTTTTTCAACGATGCACGATGCAAACACAATATATAATACATACAGGCACCCAAAATGATATCGAGGGATAGCTAGTCCAGCTGTAAAACCCATTCAAACATCAGTACAGTACTCTTCAAATAATAAAATAAAATTTACCCAAACCAGAAAAACGCCACGACATACAACGGGCCACTCAACACGGCAATGCGGAGTCGCTCTTCCGGAGGGACGGGAAGAGGGGAATATTGATCGATTTGTTTTGAATAGCGTGGTTCGTAAACCATGAGATACTGAGAGGAAGTGAGGAGTGGTGAGGTGTAGGGTTGGATTTTATGTATAAGAAAGGACGAATAAACATACAATTGTAGCGCCTGCAGCACCTCCTACGAGGAGGGGGATGAACATGAGGCCTGGAGATGAAGGTTTTGAGCAACGTGTGGTGGTATGGGATATGAATGTAAATGAAACAAGTACCTGACTGTCCTGCGTTCATGTTATGACCCTTGATAAAGACGATGGGATACGCTTCGAAGAGAAGATACATGCACCCATAGACGAACTGTAAGTAGTAAAATCCATGAATATCTTCAACATACAAAAGGGGACGCGCATAAATAGCGCCCCCCGCAAGGCAACACCCACCGCTTGATAAATAGTGATCGCCATCAACATCGGCTCATGGAAAAGCACAACAAACGGCTTCCCCATCACATCCTTAATTCGCCTGCCAAGCGGGACATCACGGCGCTCAAAAGCGGCGTAATAGCGCTCGTCGCCGGTCTCCTTTCGCAGACGCCTTGCCTTGCGGACCAGAATCACCGGTTCGTAGGTCTCCGGGATGCATACGATCATGACGAGGAGGCAGACGGCGGTCTAATGTTTTATGTTTTATGTTTTATAGGTAAATATGAAGAAGGGTTGTCGGTCGAAGACACTCGTTGAGCGCGCGAAAGGACTCTCAGGGAAAGGACTTACGAAGCATGCGAGGACCCAGAAGAGCCAACGAAAGGATATACCGCTGACGGCTATGTAACCGCCCACAGCCGGCGCCTGGTGAGATGGAGATAAATATCAAGTGTGACTAAGCAAGCGGGATCGGGCCTACCAAAGCAGGACCGGCGAATGGGGCAACGCAGAACTACGCGATACGTCAGTGGAACCGCCACAAAATGCGCCACAATATGCGGGGCCTACCAGAGCCAGAGCCTTTCCACGCGTTTTAACGTCCCATCTGGTTTGGGTGGTCAGTAGCAGCTCTAATGGCTACAAAATACAGGGTTTTGAACGAACATGTCCGCCATGAATGCTCCAGAGTTTGTTAGCGGGCTGTGAAAAGTGAGGAATGAGATAACATCTAGGATTGGAATACACGGCACTCACCTTGCTGCGAATGATCCACTGAGGAAACGAAATATGAGTAATGCTGCTGTGTTGGGAGCTAGTGCGTCTCCGATTTGAAATGCCGTGTAACCAATGAAGGCTATGATGAAAACTGGTCTTTTTTGAAATGTTCAGGCGAGTTGCATGAAACTAGTAGTGTTTCAATAACTGACCTACGGCCGTACTATGCAAACATTAGATGGAACGTTATTAATTTAACAGCGAGACACATACTTGTTCTGAAAGCGGTCCCCATAGTAGCGGTCCAAAGCAATATCCTATAGCAATTGAACGTAATTAGTCAGCGCTAGATGGCATGGATGGCGGAAGAGACTGACCGGCTACGAAGAGCGAAACAGTGAGAGTTCCGACTTCTTCGGAGAAGCGGAAGTTGCTCATCATAGGCAAAATGATGCCGGATGGAGAGGAGCTTGCGAATGTTCTATTTGAAGTGTTAAAAACGCGTCAAAATGGAAGAGAATGTGGCGCGAACGAGTTTAGGACGAAGATGCTGCATGCTATAGTCCTAAATGATACAATTGATGGTTAGAGACATTGATAGACGCAGTGAAGTAGACATACATTAGCCATCGACCGAATACACTCCAGTTCTGCGAATTAAATGCTTAGCATTGAATACTTGAACCTCAATGATTGTAATGCCGCACTTTTGGGTTCTCAGGATCTCCAGGCTGAAATACGACCAAGAATGGATCATCGGACGATGGCTTCTCTAGCTGGGCCCCCTTTGTTGTTCCACCAAGCTCGCCTCCAGCTTGGAAAGCTTCCTCGTCATGATGAGTAGGTGCTGGTGAGAGCTCCAAGTCTTTTTCAGAGGAATCAACGCGGGTGCTGAGGGAGCTCGAGCTCCGGGTGTGGTGGGTGGGTTGAAGGTCAGACATTGTCCGGAAAGATTTTTGAGGAAAGAATAAGGGTTTAGGGAAAATGAGGAATACAGTGCGATCGGGTAGTCGTATATATAGTGGGAAATATTGTCGCTAAACATCATGACGGATACACGCTTGAAATATTACTAGGCGGAGGCTATTGTACGTATTATTACTGTACACAGATACGCCAATGAGTCTTCCGGGCGTACGAGAAAAGGACCGCGTGATAGGATACAGTGCCCCCGGGTTGATAAGTCCGATGCTGCAGATTTGACATGATCGATTAAAAACCCAAACGACTCTGTTTATACTCAATCTTGAGATGTTATAGTGATAATAAAAATTAGAGATAGTGCACCGACCTTCCCCATAGGCAGCTCCACGTAAAAGTGCTGCCTGCAGAAGCTAGTGGAACCCGAAGGCTACTCGTGTGCCGGCGAGCCGGGAGCGAGATTCAGCCACAGTGGCATGTATAAATGACTAATGTTGATTTATTCTGGATCGATTAACTCTAGTTCAGCCACGCACAGACACATGGACCAGCCTTTGTCAGTGGTGTCCTGACATATGCATCAGTCATCACTGCAATTGTCCAGTGATGGTATGATCGTCACGTCACGCTTCATTGACGCTAATCATTCAAAGTTAAAGGCTTTCTCGCTAATGCACAGCTTTGCCTCTCCGGAGTGCATTGCTTAGTACTCGCTTGGCTCGCTGCTCCACACCCCTAACTGCAAAGACCCTTTACAGTCATGTTATTGCGCAGGTGCGAGTTGCCAAGCTTTGTAACAGTGTTTGCCAAAAGGTAGGCTAGTCTCTTGCTAATTCCAACATCCCTTTCTTTTCTTCACACCCCCACTTAGTAGCCTCTGTGCCAAATACTCTCGGCACTTTGTCATGCCCACAAATTCAGTCTTTTGGACCAACAATCCCTGAAGGAACAGGTTTACGTTCCATAAAACCCTTTTTTTTTTCAAGCTTTCGTCGCCGACTTAGGGACTGCACACCAGCAATAGTGGTTCGAGCCGGTAAAGATTTGCTTAAGATCGGCCATTTCCGATCCATCTCACAGTTTCAAGCGTATCGGAGCCGCTCCCTATATGTCATCGCAAATCAAGGGTTTTGTTCGACTGTGCACAATTTCTTTTTGACGAATAATTCCTGGCAGGAACGGATCTATGTTTGATAGATCTCTTTGTTTTAAGGTGCCCAACTTGAGCGCCAACTGCAGTTTGCAGTTTGCTCCGGGTATAGTGGTCCGAGGGCGGTGCACAATTGCTAAAATTAGCGTTGTAGCTTCCAATCCTCCTATAGTAACAGAATATATCGAAGCTCTTCAGAGTTGTATACTCGTTGCAGGTTGAATATAGTTCTGCTTGAATCTGGCAAAAAAAGATATTCCCATCGGCTATCGAAACTAAATGTCATCTTGTTCAACGAAGATTAGGACTGCTCCGGAGGAATCAGACCCCCATGTAGCGAGCAATATACTCGTTAGCGGGCACCTCAAACGACTCGCGTGAACATTTTAGCCTACTGTACATATGGCGCTTCTCGCATCATTTATGTACATCAGACGGACATAAATTCGTTGCTCACCCTGGCGATCCCACCTTCGATTTCGCCATCCCTCCCTGATCGTCTCGTATGGTCCAAAACAGGGTTTCCGCTGAATACACACACACCTCCGCTCGGACTTCTTCATTGTTTGATATCATCTTGGCGTTCGACATTCGATATGTAAGTCAGTATGAAAAATCAGTATCGTCTACTGAGGAGGGCCTCGGAACGGTATTTTTATTTTGGTTTTTATTGGATGGTTCGAACACACGTTTTGGATCGCTTGTGTGATTGTTCCGGGGGAATGGTGATCCTTGTTTGGGCATTATGGAACTCCGGTTTTTGTGGCGCCGAACAAAAACCACGGACCCTGAGTCAGCCCTGTACGGTAGTACCCAAGCCGGTGCCCTGGACAGTGGGTGGGCGATGAGAAGGGTGGGCGATGGGAAGGGTGGGTGATGGGATGGGGGAGCTAACAAATATTGGCTGGCTGGCTCTGAGAGAACTGCTTGGAATGAGCCTTACTTTCGATCATCTCATCTCAAGTTTTACTGTAACATGCGTCAAGACAAGACAAGATAAAAACGAGGTGTGTAAATCTTTACGCGACTTGGGGTATATTTGGGAGGGGCTTGGTTTTTGTAGTCTCGAGAGCCATAAGCGTGGTGGTGGAGCATTTTTTCCAACGATTCATTGCACATGACCATTCACTCGTCTAATGTCTAATGACACCATACCTCTTAGATCGTGGACAACAAGACGCATGACCCTCCCCCCCACACTCTACGTATTGAGCAGCCCTGGTGTTTTATCGGTCCAAGAAGACGACGATCCATTTCCAGAAGTTGATGTACTTAAAATATTTTGGACAACCCTTGAAGATCATTTTGTGCCTGTATTGTCCCCCTGGTATGATGACCATCTGACTGCTTGCTGACAGCGTAAATATTTTTTATTATTAAACCTGGGGTATGTATAGCCTGGGGTTGTGTATAGCCTGGAGCTGTTTTTTATCGGATAAAGGAGACGGTCCGTTTCCAGAGGTTGATGTACTTGAGCCAGCAAATGTTTTTTTTTGGCCAGCCGTTGAAGATCATTTTGTGCCTGTATTCTTTTGTCCCCTGGTATGATCACCATCTGACTGCTTGCTGACAGTGTAAATCTGATTTATTATTATTATTAAACTTGGGGTTGTGTATAGCCTGGAGCTGTGTTTTATCGGTCAATGAAGTCGGTCCGTTTTCAGAGGTTGGATGTACTTGAACCAGTAAAATGCTATTTTGGCCACCCCTTGAAGATTGTTTTGTGCCTGTATTTGTCCCCTGGTGTGATGACCATCTGACTCCTTGCTTTATTATTATTAAGTAACCTGGGGTTGTGTATAGTCTGGAGCTGTGTGGTATCGGTCAAAGAAGGACGGTCCATTTCCAGAGGTTGATGTACTTAAATAGATCCACCAAATGCTATTTCGGCCAACCCTTGAAGATCGTTTTGTGCCTGTATTGTCCCCTGATGTGATGACCATCTCACTGCTTGCTGGCAGTGTAAATCTTATTTTATTATTATTATTAAACCTGGGGTTGTGTATAGAGAGAGAGAGAGATCAATTATAGTGCTCGAAGCGCTAGGCACTTATGGTGCACCACTACTACGAGATACATTGGCTATGGCAGAGTGTCTAAGGATCAGAAGGGGGGAACATATCAGAAGGACTGGGATGTATGATTATTGGCCGGGGAGGCACAAGAGGGCCAATCCCTCACAGATAGGGGGACCGGCAGAAAACGAGTGCCGATCCAGGTTGGAGTAGAGGGTGTTTATGGTTTGGTCATTGGCTGGGGGGGTGCTACGTCGGTGTAGGGGTTGTGTATGGCCTGGAGCTGTGTTTTATAGGTCAAAGGAGACTGTCCGTTTCTAGAGGTTGATGTACTTGAACCAGAAAAATGCTATTTCGGCCATTTCGGCCAACCCTTGGACCCTTAAAGATCATTTTGTGCCTGTATTTGTCCCCTGGTATAATGACCATCTGACTGCTTGCTGACAACATAAATTTGATTTTTATTAAGTAACCTGGGGTTGTATATAGCCTGGAGCAGTGTTTTATCGGTCAAAGAAGAAGGTCCGTTTCCAGAGGTTGATGTACTTAAATAGAACCAGCAAATGCTATTTCGGCCAACCCTTGAAGATTGTTTTGTGCCTGTATTGTCTCCTGGTATAATGACCATCTGACTGCTTGCTGACAGTGTAAATCTTATTTATTATTATTATTATTATTAAACCTGGGGTTGTGTATAGCATGGGGCTGTGTATTATCGGTCAAATGAGACGGTCCGTTTCCAGAGGTTGATGTACTTAAATAGATCCACCAAATGCTATTTCGGCCAACCCTTGAAGATTGTTTTGTGCCTGTATTGTCCCCCCTGGTATAATGACCATCTGACTGCTTGCTGACAGCGGAAATCTTATTTTATTATTATTATTAAATCTGGAGTTGTGTATAGCCTGGAGCTGTGTTTTATCGGTCAATGAAGAACGGTCCAGTTCCAGAGGCTAATGTACTTGAACCGGCAAAATGCTATTTCGGCCAACCCTTGAAGATCATTTTGTGCCTGTATTTGTCCCCTCTTTATTATTATTAAGTAACCTGGGGTTGTGTATAGCCTGGAGCTGTGTGGTATCGGTCAAAGAAGGACGGTCCGTTTTCAGAGGTTGATGTACTTGAACCAGAAAAATGCTATTTTGGCCAACCCTTGAAGATCATGTTGTGCCTGTATTGTTATTGTCCCTGGTATAATGACCATCTGACTGCTTGCTGACAACATAAATGTTATTTATTATTATTAAACTTGGGGTTGTGTATTGGACTGCAGCTCGATTATTTTTGTGTATCTGATACATAAATGAATAGCAACAATATGTGTATGGTTTCTCAGATCTGGTTACTGGGCGTTGGAGAAGGAGTTTAGCAGCATGTAGGTAAACGAATTCAGATAATATAGAAACTTACTCCCTTGAGTTATTCTTTTTGATGGTCTCCAATTTTAAATAATGTCTTTCTCTGTCTTTGTGAAAGTCCTATTGATTTGCCAACTAGGGATATCAGACAATATACTATACTCAACTCCGAGGAATTGGTAGCTGCTACCTTTTCGTTGCTATATCGACCGCCCGTTCAGTGGATGAGGTCGGCGAAGAAGTCATCTATTTTACCAACGCCAAAAAAAAAAAATCTGAGAAGGTCAAGGGTCAAGGGTTCTTTCACCCTACCCCAAGCCCTACACAAACACGGCATTTGTCAATCTGGCAAGTATTGAAAGATTATTAAGATTATATGACTCTGACGCGATATCAATGTTGACATGCTCAGGCAGGGGGAGGGGGGGTCAATCATACAATGACACCCTCGGAACGCTTATTCCACAACACCTTAGCTGCTCAAGTCAGTCAAACGTATAGTTCTTTGAGGCTGTCAACCTCTCCTCTTGTATCATGCGTATCAATACCCAGGAAGCACTTGAAAGAAATTAACGATATGCATAAGGAACTATAAACTCATGCTGATGTTCAAGTCGAGTGCATCAGCCCTAAATAAAAATAAACCCTTGAGACCATACAACGAGGTATGCATTCTCAAAATAATTGGTCATTATAAAGGCGGAAATGTACTCGGTTTCACCCTTTACAACCCGATATTGAAGCCATCAATTGGCGATTGTATGTTTCAAGGAAACAGGTATTCTTCCCAACGTCCCCGAAAGAGCTGGTCCAAGATCTGGAATCAGATTATTCAGCCCTCTCCTCCTTTTTTTTCCCCTAACACCATACAACTCCGTTCCATCAATATATCGTTCATCAGCATGCTCCCATGGCACCTAGCTCTCGGATAACACGTACTGTGCATTGTGCTACCCCAGTAGGATGTTGAGCAGACTGAAATCCAAGCAGTCTGTCCAAGGCGTATAATGATATTAAGCCATAATCACATCTGCGATACCTTGTAAAGGAGAAATCTCCAGACCCCCAATTGCCATTCTAATCGCACGTTCCCATGCGTCCTCCACACAATATCCACCAGCTCGCATTACTCCCTCACGGTCTGCACGCACAGCTTCGCTCGAAGGATCATCGTAGACGCGTTGCATGGTATACTGGTCTTCATAAGCGTACCAGTCATCGGTAAGAGGCACATGAGGTACGTCAGGAATGATGGCTGCGATAGCTGCGCGGCTACGAAGCAGCTTGGACTGCGAAGTTGGTACTGAAGATGAGGCAGCGCGAGCTGCGGTACGCTTGAGTGCCTCGGCACGAGTTTTGGCGATGACGCGGGCAGCTGAGCCTTCTTTGCCCGACTCCTGCGAGAGGGCTTGGTTAAAACACCGTACAAAAAAGCGTGACAATGCGATACGAACAAGTCCTTCAATAATAGCCCGTCGCTCATTCTCTCGTTCCTGTCGCTCGACTTCCTCCTCTCGCCGAAGTTCGCGCATCCGTTCTTCTCGCTCTCGCCGATTGCGTTCTTCCTCTTCCTGCAACTCTTCCGCGTCCATTTTTTCTCGTTGGATATTCAACTGAGTTAGAGCAGCGTTCTCTGCGCGGTAAGCCGCGATTCTGGCCTCCGTTTCGGGGATATCGATCTCATTGATGAGGTTGAATGCTGAAGGGGTGTGTCAGAGTGATTATATCAATCATGAAAGTAAGAGGTAGCTCACTGATGTCTTCAACCATCTCCAAATAATCATTGTAATTACGGAGGTCCGGAAAGTCTTCCCGTCGTTTGTTGAACCTAGAAAGAGAGAGAGAGCATGAGTGTTGCAGGTCATATATGTGAGGGTCCAAAGCTCACTCCTTAGCAGTCCTACGTCGCACAGCCACCTCCTTTTCAACAGTAAGATCCTCGAACGTCTGCGGTGTGAAAGCTAGTTTTCGCAGCACTTTCGTGCAAATCGGACAGGGAGCAGGTCCCAGCGTAAATAGCCGGTCAATGCATGATTCGCACCTAGCAGGAAGAAGAAAATGCTAAGAAATCTTTCTTGACGCATGTGAGAGTGAGATGACGCAAGATACATTTTATGATAGCAGGTGGAACTGACGAGCAGACGAAGCTTCGGGTTCAGATATCGGTCGCTCTTGCAGACAGGACATTGGTCGTCCATAGACTATGATAAAAGTATGAAAAGTATGAGGTCATAAGTCGAGAGGGAAAACAAGGTGAAAAACAATATAACAACATACAGAAAACTCTGCAGTTTTCCCGGTGGCATCTTTGACGCCTCCACCGTAGACAGTAGAAGAGGTAGATTGAACAACAGACTGAGGAGGCCCGCCTGCAGATGGGCGACTTGTCAGGGAAGAAGAGGTTCCGCCTCGCTTTGCGGTCCCCCGCATCCAACCTCGTGCATTTGACATTGTGGCTGCGAGGACGCGAACAGCGGCAATTGGTCAGCAGTAGAGCTGCTGTAGGCCTCTGTAGGCTGCTGTGGGCGTCTGATTTTCAAGTTTATTTTGTATCTGCCTACTTCATAAACAAAGAATCCAAACCAGCTATTTTATATTATATTTTTATTTTATTTTTTTATTTTTATTTTTTGGCGATTTTTGTTGAATTTCTTTTGCCCTTTTTGAGTGGCCTGTTCAAATGTCCGGTCAACCTTTAAAATTTTTGAAGGCCTTTCCAAAAATCCAGACAATCCCAGGAAAATATGGTGAGCTGTGTCTGGGCCAAATTCACTATCAGCGGAGAGCATCTATCCCTGTCGCACCTTGTTGTTAAGATGCATTTGTTGTGCGAGCGGTGTTATGTCGGTGTAGGTGCACGTGATCATAGCTTTATTTGGAGCATTATCTATGTTTTCTACCCAGCACTCCCCAGTCAGGTTTGCGCCCCGTCCTCATCCCTTTTGGACGACTGATAATTCTAACACTCATTGCGGTTATCATCTATACACTGAATCAATGCTATCCAAGTACATCTTATTCTCCCACCAGTGCTACCGGTTTGTTTTCATCATAGAGGTGATCAAGACTGCCTACCAATATA
>QLPG01006573.1:0-22554 GCA_003314385.1 Gomphus sp. MG54
ATAGGACCTCGGACTTGGAGAGAGTCCGACATAGGACCTCGGACTTGGAGAGAGTCCGACATAGGACCTCGGACTTGGAGAGAGTCCGACATAGGACCTCGGACTTAGAGAGAGTCCGAGATAGGTCCTCAGACTTGGAGAGAGTCCGAGATAGGTCACTTGGAGAGAGTCCAACATAGGACCTCGGACTTGGAGAGAGTCCGACATAGGACCTCGGACTTAGACCAGGACTTGGAAGAGGTCATCCTCTAACATCAGTGGTCTTTTGGACTCTGGTCTCTCATCCTCAGAGTTTCGGTGGAGTCCGAGATAGGACCTCGGACTTGTCGTCAGGACTCGGAGAGGGTCGTCCCCTGACAGTGTGCATTCATTAATGCAAGGATGAAGGTCAATGAGTCTCAGGAGGTTGTGGAAACCATGGCATCGTGGATTGGCAGGGTGAAAGGCATGCATTTTGGACTAGAGGCCATTGGAGTGGATGTGACCGATGACAATGTTATCCTTGTGCTCACAAATGGACTACCTATGGTCTACAACCAAATCATTGTCATGTTGGATGCTGCTTGTCCAGAAGATATCACACTCAAGAACATTATCACTTGGCTTGCAAATGAGGAACAATGACAGGAGATTGAGGTTGTCAAAAGGGAAGATGAAAAGGTCAAACTTGAAGAATCTGCACTTCTTGCCAAGAAAAGACATGATGTCTCAAAGATTGTCTGTTTTGGTTGCAGGAAGAAAGGTCACTTTTGCTCTCAGTGTCCAGAGAGGATAGAGGAGACAGCTACTATTACACATGATTCGAATGAGTTGTTTGCTTTTTAACTCATGTGGTGCTTCACTCGAGAGAAGGTGTGTTGGGAATATTACAAGTTCACACCACAACATATCATGTGACGTGTCTGCATTACATAAGTTACGCTGTAGCTAAAAATTTTCCCTCATCAAATTATAACCATCACCCGCGTTTCGTACTGCATGCTTCAGGGGAAATTCAACATGTTACTAGCTACATTACCTGGTCTAATAGGTCTGAGGTTTTAACAGCTCGAGTATTATTTACTAAATAAGCCCATCCGCATCTTATGTAGTACACGTTAGTTGTATAAACCACTAACCACAAATATTGATTTTTTAGTATTCACACGATACGCGGCCGGTCACGTGATGAGGCCCACTTACAGCTTCTTGCAATGTCCAACAGCGACGACGAAGACCTGAAATGGTGAGAAGCACTCACTCCTACCCATTTCCCGCATACTCATGGCCTATCAACACGCACGCCCATCATTTTCTAGGGCAATTGCTCTTAGCCTTGCACAGGCAAACGTCCGTCAACCCTCCAACAAACATGATCCGATCCTCGTCTCATCGGACGACGATGAAGATGATCCTAGTATTACCATACACTCCACTGCGAAACCTAAACCTTCTTCTTCTTCCAAATCCAAGGAGTCGAAGAACATTGCTGCTTCGGAAGATATACCTACTACAGACCTCGGTGCCACAACAAATAACCCTTTCCTCTCGGAACGCGCACAACTTGAGGCAGATCGCCTGGCGCGTCTCAAGCGTATGCGTGAATCTGAATCTGAAAAGCATGAAGAACAGAGGTTTAAGGTCAAGATCAAGTCAAAGCATCGTGTTGTTGTTGAGGATCCGTTTATGAGTGAGGATGAGGATGATATGCGGGGTCCTCCTGCTAAAAAGTCCAAGATTTCTGAAATTACGACGAATGGTCACGTCAATCGCCATGTTTGTAGTGAATCTAGGAAACCTATGCCGCCTAATCCTAATGGGCAGCACGAGGCATCGGGTTCGCGATTGCGAAAAGAGGCGAAGGATGTGAAACAACATGTGGAGACGGCGGCTGAGAGCGACCTATTTTGGACAGGTGAGCTGCGCCAGACTGCTAATAAGCATGTCGACAGTGTAAAGGATACAAGACCTGTGTTCCGGCTCCATGATATACTTGGGAACGTCAGTCTTTTGTCTCCCGCGTTATGCTCACGGTCGTGACGTTGCCCGCAGCTGAATGGACTGCATTTTATTTTTTTTACAGAAATCAGAGCTCACATTTGTGGTTCTGTCGTCGTTTGTGACACAACTTTCCTGGATATACTCCCTTCTCCCACCCACCCTTCCTGTACTCTTAGTGGCACAACCCGACTCCAAGGGATCATCAAGCGTACATAACGTGCTACCGAATTGGGTCAAGGTTACTCCCGAGTTACGAGGTGGACGAGGATGCATGCATATGAAGGTCTGTTATGGGTGTTCGAGGCGCTCGTCGTTTTTTTTTTTCTGAAAAGCTGACATTTGGGATGTTCGATCGGTACTAGTTCATGCTCCTTTTTTACAAAACGGGTCGATTGCGGGTCGTGATTTCAACTGCTAACCTCGTAGATTATGACTGGAAAGACATTGAGAATGTTGGTCTTATACAATAGATCCATTCCACATTCAAATCAACTAATTCAATTCTGTATACCTGGGACACCCCCTGTTCTGGCAGTCTGTCTGGCTTCAAGATATCCCATCACGGCCGAGTGTCAATTCACGGGATCCCAGTGCCGATGACTTTCCTGCGGTCTTTGAGCGTGTTTTAAACGCACTTGGTGCTCGGGAAGGGTTAAGAGCTCTTAGGCAGGATGTATGCTACTGTTTCTTGATATTTTGTTTTGGATGGACAGTTGATCTGAATATAAAGCACCCTGATATTCCACTGCGATCTATCTCAGACTTGGGGCGTTGTTGGGACTTTAGCAAAGTAAGCAAGGTTTTTCCGCTATTATCAGCTGTTAGGTGTTGATTTTTTTAATTTTACGCCATTCATTAACTGCTCTGCGTTATATTTTACTGTTATCTATATGACGATGTCTCTTCATTGTTGCATTATATCCCATTCCACGATTCTCTGCTCGCCCTTTTCTCGCACTCCCCTTTCACTGGGTGCATATGACGGTTTTCTGTACTTTCCAAATTTCATACTCTACACCACTAGGTTCGAGCACAATTAGTTCCATCCCTTGCAGGTAAGCATGAAGGCTGGCCTGCTGTTCTTCGTGTGGGACATATTCGCCTCATGAGAGTCGTACGACTTATCGGCGCACGAGCTGATGCGCTTGATTCGTCGAAGAATAAGAATAAGGGGAAAGGGAAAGGTAAAAGTAGGTGTTGTGGGGAGAGGGAGATGGGGATTGAGTGTCAGGTATGTTTGCATTACACCTTATCCCCCCCCTTTTTTTTAGGTTTTTTAAGTTGTGACTGGAATTTTTTTTTTTTTTTTGCGATACAGGGTTCTTCGATTGGAACGTATACTCCTGCGTGGATTGATGAGTTTCTTTGTTCCGCCCGTGGGGGGAGTCCTGAAGAGTGGCTTGATGAGGTTAAGAGTAGACGGGTGAAGAATATGGATGGGAGGCTTGCTCGGGATGGATGGGCATCTTGGAGCCATCTTAAGGTGAAGAACCTCTGTTTTCTGACATTGTGAAAGGGATTCTGTGAAAGGATTTCTGTGATCTGTCCCCCTGTGCGACTCTTCACACAAATCTCAATATTGTTTATTTCCAATCTTATGGAAGCTGATGCCTCTGCTTACTTTCCTTAGATTATATTCCCAAGTCTCCAGACTGTAAAGACGAGTCGTTTGGGTGAAGATGTATGTAATACAGGTCCATCACTGTTTCTGCAAAATTCCAAGAGTTTGCTGATATGACTTCAGGGAGCGGGCACGATGTTTTGTCAGCGTCGTCAGTGGACTGGACCGAAATTTCCACGCCAGCTGTTTTATGATTCTAATAGCAAGCGTGGACCTGTGCTGATGCACTCCAAGGTGGTTGCGCGCCTTTTCTGGACAATTCTAGTAACTGACGTGACGTCATCATACCAAAGATGATCCTTGCCACATTCAAAGATGTGTCCACTGGAACCTCGTCCACCAACACCACAACGAACACCAAAGCCAAACCAAAACCAAAAACCAAACCCAAACCCAAGTCGCCCGATCCCGACTCGAGCGCCACAGAGGCATCCAGCGATTCAGAGGTAGAAGAGGTTGACCCAGAACGTAATGCCAACGTGACGGGCTGGCTGTATATTGGATCACACAACTTTACGCCTAGTGCTTGGGGCACATTGAGCGGGTCCAGTTTCTCCCCGATAATAAACGTGAGCATGTGGGACGTTTTATCACGTGACAAGCTATTTATATCTAGGTAGATTACGAATTTTGAGCTTGGCATTGTGCTCCCTTTGCACGGGCTTAAACAAGCGGATGAACTCACGTGCTGGACACGGCCGCCGAGAAAGTATAACCTTGGCAAGGACGAACCTTGGGTACGTACGTCATCTGGAAATCTGTATATGGTCTAAAGGCGTTACTGTTCTTGCGCTCCACAGATCCAGAATCATTAACTTGGCTAGCATCGACTGTATATACACTTAGGAGTCAGTGGAGCATTTCAGTAGGAGTCAGCTTGGATGTTGCAGAGGGTTGTTCCTTACCCTATACCTGAGGTTCTGGCTATTTCTATAGACGCTACTTGTTAGCCACTGCTTAGACTTTGATTTGTAAATCTCCGTCACCTCTGATCTCAGTTCTCAAAATTTTCAAAAAATAAAATAAAACTCCCCGGCAGTGCACGTGCGTTGCTGTGAAGCTATGGCTGTTCCCTTAGCCGGTCTCACATTTAGTTTTTCTGCTTCGATCGTGGATTCTTTATTTGTTTCTCCACTGAGGACCTTTAAACAAGATCCGTGAAATTATTTATTGTGCCTGTGTTGCTGAGCTCTCGCTGCAAAGCAGTCCAGTCCAATTTTTCCTTCACCCGTATGGACGCGCATGCCTATGCCTATGGGACTCGTCACGCTGTCCGAAACCAAACTTCTTGTTCCTTTTGGTACGCTCTTCTTCGATACGTTTTTCCTGTAAAATTTGGACAGAACTATTCGGCATCGGGTTCTACGAGGAATGCTCAACCTCAACCTCAACCTCAACCACGCACCCGGCGGTTGTTGCGTAAACGACATAGGCCGCCAGGATTACTGCTCCTTCCAGAGGTGACGGTATGCGAAGATGAAGATGATGCTACTTACTCGACGGGCCATTTGTTATGGGCACGCGTATCCGAGCGGAAGGAGTTTTTTGAGGCTGCATATCGGGATCGGGAGGTGGAGGAGGGATGTGGTCGCGTTGTGTGTGGTGATGCTGATGATGACCTTGGTCGATATGTTCCGCATGTTTTGGAGACTATTGAGGAAGCGGATGGAGAGCATGCATGTTCTTGGGGAGAAAAGTCTGAATTGAGGAAACGGCCGGTGTGTGGTTTACTGTTTAAGTGTACCGAGATGAGTGTTTTGGACTGATCATGAGGTTCGCGTATGGTTTATATGAATAGGGAGGCTGTGGATCTGGTCAAGCTGCAGAACTTCCGACTGAGACGGACGCTGCCAGTTATTTGCCTCGGACACGCTCCCATATACGAACATAACGCCGTGCAATTTCTGTAAGATTTCTATGCTTTTTTAACATTATATCTCGCTGTTTGACTGTATAGTCTAGTAAGAATGATATTGATGACCTTGTCTTGCCAGTAAAAAAAAGGACTTTTGGTAAATGCGATTAGAATGTGGTAACTGGGCGCCCACCCTGACATTTTTTTTTTTTGCATTCTCATCGATCCCTATGGGCGTTTTGGCGCCTTTTGTACCTGTATAGCGTATTGAAATATTAACAACACCGCAAAATGTAATATCAGTTGCATGATTTAGTGCGTTGATATGGTTATGGGCTGAGTGGTACAGGGGTAATCTAGACCAACCTGTCGGTTTTTTGAATTGGTGCCAACAGTCACACATACAAAAAAAAATTTTTGGGTGGACGACATATATATAACTGTTAAACACACACAAAACTTTCCGTTGATACCGTATAATCTTTTCTTCTCTTTGTTCTCTTCTGTTAAAAAAGCTTGGGCAGTATCGACCTTGAATGTTACCCAGCGACTCGAAAGATCTTCATATCCTTATCCAAATTTGTGGTTTCGAGACGGCCCTAGAGGATGCATTGGCTTGCAACGGAACGGCATTCAACGCATTTTATAAAGTTCATCAAGAATATCGCCAGAATAAGTTAGTGTTTTCTTTGTTTTTTTTTTTTTTTGTTCGTTGAAATGTCGTAAAACGTTTATCTCATTATTGATCGGATTTTGCACTCATTTAAAAAAAATTTTTTATACGCGAGTTTTAGATTAAATCTAGTGGATGCACTCGAGCAGTCGTGCTGTATTCTCATGATCGATGAATGGCTTTTAAAGGCATTTTGTGAGATTCCGAGGAGTGGTTACACCATTCAGACGTGCTTTCACGACGACGACGACGACGACAATGAACACGGCAGCGGTGGCGGCGGTGGCGGCGGCGGCGGCGGCATGTGGTTGCTGATCGGTCTCACAGGCGGAGAAGTCATTTTCAGAAGACTAGATGGGAGAATTGGAGGGAGGAATTCTTCTGGGGGGGATGAGAAGGGAAGGGAGAGGGATAACACGCTTTTGGGAAATTATCAAAAAGGGGATGGTATTTTGGGGGAGAGGAAGGCGATGATGGTGGGTGGTACTGACCGCATCGGGGTCGACGAATGATATGGAGCGACTGGAGCGACGGGTATCGTTGGTCCGGGACATTATGAGGAATATGATGGGGGCGGTTTCTTGGTACACGATTCTTGTGCGGACACCGGTGCATATTTTCAAGAGGAACGTGATCTGATGGAACTTTGACGTTATTGCGAACTCCGGGTGGTTTGAAGAAAAAAATTGGGTTGGTAGAGTAAAATCTTTCAAATAATCGTTGTGGGAAGGATTTCTTCTGGCAATGAATAATAATAATTTCTTGATGGAACTTATTTTTTCTTGTCCTATCTCCCATGTGAGCTACAATAGTCTTACATAAATTGGAGGTTCATGTGTGGATTTCTGTTGTGTGAAGTGATTGAAAGTATGCATGCTGCTAAGTGTGATAAATCTTCATTATATGGCATAGGTGAGTTATGTTTTTGGATAAGTAACATGTTGAATGCAGTTGAAGAAAAGAATGAGAGGAGGGAAACTCAGACATAGGCACAGACACAGACACAGACACAGATGGAGGATGTGGTTGCTAAGACAAGGATATGGGAAGAAATGGGAGATGAAGGCTGACTGGTGAATGAAACACTGAATGGTATATGAGATGTTTGTACCATAACAGCAGCTTCTGTTAAAGCTGTGAGTATCAGCAAAAAAATGCCTGAGCCAGCCAGGGGTGACTGTTTATATCTTGTAAGAGTAGTATAAGTCTTTTTAAAGGCTGCAAACAAATTTAAGTAATCATTGAAATAAAGAAAAGCTCTTATGGTACTTGTAATACATGTATCAGACTTTTCTCTATATATCAGACATGTATGAGCATTGTGTAATCTTATCAGACTGATATAAGTCTTTTTAATAAAGAAAGGCTTCTATAGTACTTATAATACCTATATGAGAATTTTCTCCATATATCAGACATATGTATATTAACATTGTATAATCATATAATGTTGGTTACTTCTTTATCTAGTCGGTCACCTTCTATTATCCTACTCTTGGCCACATTTCTATTATCCTATTCTCAATGTTCCATTCTCGTTGACATTCCTTTATTCTATTGTTGATCATTGTAGACCATACCTCCACATGCTCTCCATACCTCATTGTTCTCCATTCCTTATTCCACATCTTGCTTCTTGACCTATACAAGTAGTGCATGCATGTAGATAGTTCCTCATTCTGGATATCAACTTGGCAGAAGTCTCTTTATCTCCTCTCCTCCCATCTGAAATCCTTATTTAGGCTGGCACCTTCAGCACCCTCAGGGGTATTTCTTCTGTCAGAAATCAGTGGCATGCATGGAAAGTAGGGTGCAATACATGGGTAGGTTGAAGCCAAGCTACCCAGATTGGTCTCTAGGACTTGGCTGATTCCTGCCAACATTGTGAAACCAGCACTATTGCAATAGTGCTTGGCCCACACAATGGTTGGCATTCCCAGTGCCTGACATAATCCCACCCTATTTACTTCTTACTTCTCAGCCTGTTTTACCTCAGGACATTGTACTATTGTTTTATCCTAGGCCATGGCCCTATGTAAAAGGCAACAAATTCCCACAGTGATGTGTTCTTTCAACTGGGCCAAAAGGCCACTATGCCAGGTTATCTGGCATTAGTCTGTAGGCACTATTTAAACAGCAACTTGTTACATGTATTCACCAACCATTGCAATGGTATGTAACACCCTATTGTTTTATATTTGGTCATTTTCTATTATCTTATTCTTGGCCACATTCCTATTATCTTATTTTCATTGTTCTATTCTCGTTTGCATTCCTTTATTCTATTCTTGATCATTGGGGACAATACCTCCACATGCTCTTCATACCTTATTATTCTCCATGTCTTATGCCAGCCTGATTCCACATCTTGCTTCTTAACCTATATAAGTAGCACATGTATGTAGATAGTTCTTCATTCTGAATATCAACTAGGTTTATGCCTTCTTGTCTTTCCTTCTCCTGTCTGAAGTCCCTTACTTAGGCCAACACTCTTGGCACTCTCCCAGGTATCTTGTCTGTTTCAAATCAGTGGCACGTATGGAAAGTAGGGTGCAACACACGAGTACATTGAAGCCAAGCCACTCCGATTGGTCTGCAGGACTTGGCCAATTCCTGCCTGCATCGTAAACTTGGCACTATTGCAATAGTGCTCGGCCCATGCATCATCAGCATCCCTGGTGCCAAACACCTCTGTGACATTGAGGGATGATGTGTCACCCCAATTCCCAATGGATTTACCCTATAAGGAACATAGTAACAGATCAGATATCAGAGATAGAGAAGAATTGCAAATAAGGAAAGTGGAGTGGAAGGTAATAGGAAAATATTAAACTGTCAAGTACACGTACCGAGACCCGTTTATTCAGCAGTGCTGACCAAGCAGCCATCCTGTGTTCATGTCCAAGTGACCACGCCACATGCATATCACTTGGTACGCTGGTCTTGGCTCGGCACATCAACCACCCATATGCCTACTCCCCACCCCTCTGTTACATACCATTGCAATGGTTGGTGAATACATGTAACAAGTTGCTGTTTAAATAGTGCCCACAGACTAATGCCAGATAACTTGGCATAGTGGCCTTTTGGCCCAGTTGAAAGAACACATCACTGTGGGAATTTGTTGCCTTTCACACCCTCGGTCCACCTCACCTTGGGACTTCCTGCCCTTGTGTTATCCTCAGTTACAACCCTTGTTTTATAGTCAGGCACTTCCTATTGTCCTATCCTCGGCCACATTCCTATTATCCTATCTTTTATTGTTCTATCCCTGTTTTGCATTCCTTCATTCTAATTTTACTTGTTGTGGACAATAACCATATGCTCTGCATACCTTGTTGTCTCACATTCCTTGTTCCACATGTCACCTTTTAAACCTATATAAGTAGGACATGCATGGACATATTTCCTCATTCTGGGTATCAACTAGGCTTAGGCCCTTCTACCTTCTTCCCCTCTGTTAAAGTCCTCGACTCAGGCCGGCATCACCAGTATCCTCCCGAGTACCTGTCTGTTGCAAATCAGTGGCATGCAGGGCAAGTAGGGCGCAACGCACGAGTACGTTGAAGCCAATGGCACTACTCTTGGCCTGCAGGACTTGGCCATTGTCTGCCTGACGCTCTCCGGCAGTACCAAAGTCCATCAGTAACCGAAGCTTGACATAAACATAATAAAAGTCAAGATGGATGTGCAAGCATATGGGGACAGATGTAAATGAGTGGAGCATATTGAATGATACATGTGATGCCAAGACAGATACATGATGTGCATTGAATTCAAAGGCTGAGGAGTGTATGGTTGAATAGGCAAGTGAGGGCAGAGTTAGGCTGAATGGACTGATTTGAATAGTTAGGTATGCCAGTGCAATGGTTCCTAATAAGAAGGCAGAAAAGTAAGGTCTAGACCATTAAGGGAAGGTGTGGAAGGCAGAATTGCTAAGAAAGGAAGGAAAGTCACTCAAGTGAGATGTCAAAGCAATGAGAATGGGGACATTATTGGTAAGATTCTAATGGTAAGGCTTGACCAGATAAGGAGGGTGGGTTGCCTATCCTCTGCTTTGGAACTCTCAGAGATGGAAGCTGTAGGACTTATCTGTGATCCAGGTGGCACTAACTCCCATAAAATGAATAAAATAAATAAATAAAATATTTCCATCCCCTCCTTTCAAATATGATATTTCCCTTCCTCAAGAGCTCAAGAGGGCAGTGGTAAAAACATGCATTTTATACATCATAAATAAATTGAAGAATGTCATCCATTCATCATCGCCCAGACACTCATGAGAGTCTGATACTTAGTCATCCTTAACGTGAATTAGTTGGCTTGTTACAGGGAATAGGGCTGCCATCGGAGAAGCTTTTACCATTGGGAAGTAAGAAAAATCTGAGAAGACACCCAAATTGAGTTCCAACATATGGCGTGGGACTTTAAACAACTGGTCTCCAGCCTGAATTATGACAAGGCTGAATGAGCCAAAGCTGCAGTTTCAGATCGATATACACGCACAAGAAAAATAAGACCATCTTTCCGATAATACACAGAATTACGGCTAGGCCGAAAGGTGTGAGTACGTGTGTCATCCTTTTCAGAAGTTTCAATGATTCAAGTGGAATGACATTTTCATACATTTTTAGAGCTTGTGAAGTACAGAACAAGGTTTAAATTTCAATACCTAGAAGCTGTGCCACCTTAAAAAAGTTGTGTGATTGGGGTGAAGCTGCAAGAACTGGTTCTAAATCTCAAGTGGCCCCGCCTTCCAGGTTCAACACTTCAGATATAGTTTCCCTTACCGCAGCAATTCCAACAACGTCCTGCAGCTCCAATTCATGAACTTCACTTTCCTGCAAAGGCTCCGCGCGGGATAACAAAACCAAGAGTCCTTCCTGAAGCCATTCTGGTTGGTCATATTTTCTCCCCAATGCAACTTTAGATGCAGGAGAAGCGACGGTATTCAAGTTTTTGATAGCCATGCTTCGAATGCTTGTCATGTTCCATTTTGTAGCGAGATAAAGAATGGATGTCCACTCTACAGTCCCCCACATTGCAGAAGGATAGTCATCCGATGTGACTCTAACGAGTGCAGACATTCAGGTTCCAAGGAAGGATAGTGGAGGTAAATAACTTACATGGGATAGATAAGAGCAAGTAGCCTCTCAAAATCCGTGGCAGTCACTCCGTGTAGGTGCACAGGGGAATCGTCCGATAGATCTGATTCTTTCATACCAGAGGAAATAGATATTATGTCTACCAGCTCTGGAGAGTTAAATTCCAGAATAGATCTTGGGACTTTGAACAGTATGTTTTCGAGCTTGAAATCTGTAAGATTGTGAACTCTTTCTTAAGATATATATATACCTGTAAAATAACACCCTCTTTATAATAAGTAGGATGACGATCAGGAGGTCCAGTAGGTGTTGGTACGTCGATACTATTTTCCCTCATGGCGTTTGGGGGTTACGGTTGAGAGAGTCCTTTGTGGAAAAAAAAGGACTAGACAACAAATTTTGATACGGTTACTGAATAATTTAACCTTCAAGGTAGACATCAAACAAATCATAATTGTCGTCACATAATGACTCCATTGCATTCTCACAGCCTTAACCCTAATCCCAATACATTTAATTCCCCTATACTAATTCATCCAAACACATGGTGGGAAACAAGTTTCATGAGTTTAGGACCATCCCTCATAATGATGGCGCAGTATTTTGAGATAATATTTGAGAGGACCCCTGACAGACAAAACAATCATGAATGACAGTTGGGTCTTACTAATACATCTCAGGGCACGGTGGAGACTGGTTTTATAATTATGCACAAATATGTTCTCTTTCTATCTGTATAGTAATTATGCTGAGTCTATGGTTTACACCTGTTTGCAGCATGTAAGGCATGCACATATTCACATATTTTATATCTGTTCATGTGGGCAAAAAAGAAAAAAATGGTAGTATTTTGTCATTTCATAGCCATTTAGTTTCAAAATCAAAATCAATATATGACTTATTCAGCCCAATATGTAGTACTGTTAAATGAATTTTGGTAATATAATAGAATATATATATATATATGGAGGGCACCGCAGCCTTTTAATGAATGAAAACTCCATTACTCTATAAAAGAATTTTTATATGGTGCATTACAGCTGAGATTAAGATAAGTAGTTTCTACTTAATTATTTGTATCAAATGTACTGTAGTAACACCTTCCATGAGATTTAAATTTTAATTCATTAAAAGTGTTTTTGTGTGCCCTCTGTATACATGTATACATGTATATTATATTATATTACTAGAACTTCAACTAACAGGTCTGATTTAATTTAATTTGATGTTGATGTTGATCTTGCTACAGCATTTATGAAAACTGTGGTTATTCAGGGCCAACTGCATGACAAAAAATCAAAATTTCTTGTGGTAATTTTATATGATGCATTTTTGTTGCAGGGGACTTTATATTGGGTTGAATAAGTGATGTATTGAGTTTATGTATTGATTTTTTAAACTAAATAGCTGCGAAATGCCAGCCTGAATTATGACAAGGCTGAATCGGCCAAAGCTGCAGTTTCAGATCGATATACACGCATAAGAAAAATAAGATCATTTTTGAGAAAATACACAGAATTACGGCTAGGCCGAAAGGTGTGAGTACTTGTGTCATCGTTTTCAGAAGTTTCAATGATCCAAGTGGAGTGACATCTTCATACATTTTGAGAGCTTGTGAGGTACAGGAAAAGGTTCAAAATTTCAATTCCCAGAAGCTGTGCTATGTTAAAAAGTCATGCATATGGGATGAAGCTGCGGGAACTTGTTCCGAGTCTCAAGGCGTTAAACTGGCACATTAATGACCGGTTTGACCTTCATAAGTCGCCATATTGGAACACAGCTCCAATTTCCGTATATGAGGTGAAAAGGTCACTTGTTTCTCAAGCCGTTTTCGGGTCTTCTGTCACTACTCCGAACGTAGTCTCCACAACATCCCGAACTACTGGATCTAAGACCGTTTTTTTAAAAAAAGGAAAAAGGCCATAACTGTAAAGTGCTCACTATGCAAATATTTCATCCCATCCTCGTATTTCCCTATACGTGCACGAACCTGCCCAAGGCGAGTTGACGAAAACATGGTGGCCCCGCCTTCCAGGTTCAGCACTTTCGCCCGTATAGTTTCCCTTGCCGCAGCAATTCCAACAACGTCCCGCAGCTCCAATTCATGAGCTTCACTTTCCTGCAAAGGCTCAGCGCGTAGACACAATGCTAAGAATCCCTCCTGGAGCCATCCTGGTTGGTCATATTTTCTCCCCAAAACAACTTTAGATGCAGGAGAAGCGACGGTGTTCAGGTTTTTGATAGCCATGCTTCGAATGCTTGTCATGTTCCATTTCGTAGCGAGATAAAGAATGGATGTCCACTCTACAGTCCCCCACATTGCAGAAGGATAGTCATCCGATGTGACTCTAATGAGTGCAGACATTCAGGTTTCAAGGAAGAATAGTGGAGGTAAATGACTTGCATGGGGTAGATAAGAGCAAGTAGCCTCTCAAAATCCGTGGCGGTCACTCCGTGTAGGTGCACAGGGGAATCGTCGGATAGATCTGATTCTTTCATACCAGAGGAAATAGATATTATGTCTACCAGCTCGGGAGAGTTAAATTCCAGAATAGATCTTGGGACTTTGAACAGTATGTTTTCGAGCTTGAAATCTGTAAGTTCGCAAATTCACATGAGCTCTTTCTTAAGGTATATATACCTGTAAAATAACACCCTCTTTATAATAAGTAGGATGACGATCAGGGGGTCCAGTAGGTGTTGGTACTTCGATACCCTTTTCCCTCATGGCGTTAAGTGAATACGGTTGAGAGAGTCCTTTGTGGAAAAAACAAGACTAGACAACAAAGTTTGATACCGTTACTGAACAATTTAACCTTCAAGTTAGACAGATCTCGGCACTCTACGCGTACTGACAGTGCAGAGAGAGACATCAAAAAAATCATAATGTTCGTCACATGACTCCCTTGAATTCTCAAAACCTTAACCCTAATCCCAAATACATTTAATTCCTCTATCCAAACACATGATGGGAAACAAGTTTCATGAATTTAGGACCATCCTTCATAATGATGGCCCAGTATTTTGAGATAATATTTGAGAGGACCCCTGATAAACAAAACAATCATGAATGAAAATGGGTCTTGCTAATACATCTCAGGGCACGGTGGAGACTGGTTTTATAATTATGCACAAATTTGTTCTCTTTCTACCTGTATAGTAATTCTGCTGAGTCTATGATTTACACCTGTTTGCAGCATGTAAGGCATGCACATATTCACATGTTTTATATCTGTTCATGTAGGCAAAAAAAAATCCTAGTATTTGGTCATTTCACAGCCATTTGGTTTCAAAATCAAAATCAATATATGACTTATTCAACCCAATATGTAGTACTTTTAGAAGAATTTATGGTAATATAATATACATATATATGGAGGGCACCACACCCTTTTAATGAATCAAAACTCCATTGGTCTATGGAAGAATTTTTATATGGTGTATTACAGTTGAGAGTGAGATAAGTAGTTTCTACTTAATTATTTGTATCAACTGTACTGTAGTAACACCCTTCAAGAGATTTATATTTTAATTCATTAAAAGTATTTTTGTGTGCCCTCTGTATACATGTAATGATATTATATTCTGTTATATTCTATTACCAGAAATTCATCTAACAGGTCTGATTTAATTTCATGTTGATGTTGATCTTGCTATAGCATTTCTGAAAAATGGGGATGTTAAGGGTTAACTGCAGGACAAAAAAAATCAAAATTTCTTGTGGCAATTTTACATGATGTTTTTCTGGTACAGGGGACTTCATATTGGGTTGAATAAGATATGTATTGATATTCAAACTAAATGGCTGCAAAATGACCTAGCACTAGCAGTTTTCTTTTCACCTTCACGAACAGAGGCAAAAATATACGAGCACACCTTAACGAAGTGCTGCAAACTGGTGTAAAAAAGATATTGCAATCAAAGTATGGGTGTGGGTATGGGGTACAGTATAGTAGACTTCCTTGATACAGATTTCAGTCAAGCTCAATTTTAGCTCAAAATTTTGTATATTAAATTAAAACAATATATATTACAGCTAAGAAGTGTCTTGAGGACATTTTTGCTCTATATTATAGGGGCAAAAAAGCAGTTGTTGTGGCAGAGTAAATTATTTTGTGGAACAGGTCAAAATGTCACAGGTATAGGTCCTTGATACAAGCGTGACACCTAATTCTCCGTGTGTGGAATTTGCGGCCTGTTGTGATTAGTCATCCATTTCTTTGTATTACTAGTGTGTTTCATGTCACACTTTGGTAGCCCCAATATATTTGTGGTCAGATTAAGGTCAATTTAGATCAAATCCCACTTGGAGTTTTTGTAATTAGCAATAGGAGATGCATAGCTTCCCTAATATGAACACTCTATGACAAAATCTCTCAGAAAAGTTGAGCAATCACTGATTTAAAATTGTATGTTATCAAAATTGAGAAATTTTAGATGAAAATAAATTCCTCCTGAATGTAATTCTTCTCCCTCCCTTGTGTGGGTTGGCTTAAATGATCCTTATATATAGTAGTTTCTTTGTGAAAAACCCTGTATTACTGGAATCAGAATTGACCTTGGGAAATCATTTTGTATCAAGGAGGTCTACTATACTGTATATATATATATATATATATATGTTGTCAAGTATCATACCTTACTTATCCTATTCGTTGAGATATAGGATATTCTTTCTACGGTAAAACGAAAATTAGAGCTAGAATCCACCACCGCCTTATGTACGTATGTAACGGTAAAAAGCTTTGTAGGATGTGTGACTGCGATGAGAGTGTGACATCGCGATCACATGATCTTAGCGCGCATCTACGCCTCCTACCTCGCGCCTTGCCTTTGTGTTTCCCGTCCCTCATGACTTCGATACTTCTAAAGCCCTGTCGCGTTCCCGTTACACAGGAGATCGACAAGACAGGTATTACCGTGACAAAACGCGTATTCTCCTCCTCCTCCTCAGCGTATAACCCTGGATACTATACTCCCAACCTGCTTCCTATGCACTTGAAAGCCCTTAACACGCTCGATTATGTCCCTCCATTGGAGTATTTTTGTGTTAAAGCGCTTTATCCGAGGGTTGAATCGATAGATATGAGCTTGGGATTTCGGATTCCGATATGTCTTGATGATGATGGGGGGCGTATGGCGTGGATTAGAGTGCTTATTCCGTTCTTCAGGGCTGATATGCCTGAGGGGGAGATGAAATACGTGGATCCGAGGTTATGGGGAACAATTATTCAGATTTATTGTTTCCTTCCTCAGAGTTGGCGAGTGTATACGTTGCCGTTGTCGGATATCCACCTCTTGCAACTTCAAGGTATTCGATGTACGCAGGATTTTACGATTATTACTGTGTTGGATGTTTCTGGGAGGGGGGAGGTTACGGATGAGACGGTTGGGGTTGTGAGGGAGCTTGTGGGGTTGTGTGTGTTGGATGTTAGTGGGACGAAGGTGGGGAGTTGGGGGGTGTGGAAGTTGGCGATGGGTCTTGGTGGGGGTGATGGTGGGAATGGAAGTGGGAATGGGAGGAGGGGTCCGTGGGGTGTGAGGATTTGGAGTTTGAGGGGATGTGTTAATGTCGATGATACTGTGAAGGAGTCGTTGGTCAAGTTTCCGCTACTTTGTGCAGTTGGTATGTCCCCGTACCTCCGTTTCGTCTGTTTCGCCCAATACCTCATTTTTTTTTTTTTGAATAACAGACCTTCGTGATACCTCTGTGACGCCCTATTCCGACATTCCAGGCTACGATTCAAGACCTCCTTCTCCGACACACTCAACGTTCTATCATCCTAATCCTCCTCTATCATGGATTGATGGATTATGTGAAACATTTCCCGACTATCCGATATTCAAGTGCAGGTCTAAAGACTCGATTTATATTATTCATATTAATAAGTTGGAGTATCCTAAGATTTGCACGCCGACATATTTTCGTGAATGGGATGAAGACGCGGACTTGATCGGTGGTGATCGTGTTTTAGGACTAGGAAGAGATGAGGTGTAAGTGAAAAGTGAACGGGCAGACGAGGCAGGACGACGAGGAAATCTCGATGAATATGGACCAGAGGAGCGATGTGAGATTGATATTGGTTATCAAGGTAAAGTTCGCGGATTCAATTGTTATGACTGTTTTGATTTAAGACGAGGATTATTTCAGATGCTGGCCGATCGGATGATGACTTTTTATCATCGGAAAGCGATCGTGCGGAGGATGGTTCATCAGGGTTCGTGTCTAAATTCCATCAGGTGGGCAAATTTCGCAATCGCAATCGGTGCTTTGTTCTCGAATCATATTTCAACTTTTTTTTTTTACCTTTTTGATTTGTGCGTAGGGCTCATTCGGGCAGTGTAGTGACGCTTCATCCGATCGGAGTATATCCCGGGAGCGGTTAAAGTTGGAGAATGTGCCATTCGAACGGGTAAGTCTTCTATGATGATTGATCGATGATGATCCGTGATCAATGATATTTCGACTTATTTTTTTAATTTGTGCGTAGAGTTCATTTAGTGACGCTTCATTTGAGGTTAGTCGGAGTATATCCCGGGAGCGCTTAAAGTTGGAGAATGTGCCATTCGAACGCGTAAGTCTTCTATGATGATTGATCGATGATGATCCGCGACCCTGACGTATGATTTAATGAAGATTGACATTGCTGAGCAAAATGAGGTTGCCGCCCTGGTGGTTGATAACCATGCCGCTGAGCAAAAAGCCTGCCAATTCTACAGTAGACCCGTCGGCTCTGAATTGGGAAGTGCCCGTCGACTTTTCACAAGTGAGTGATAATTGATTGTCTAGCACGCTCTGGTAATAGGCGCTCATCAATGACTTGTAGGAGGGAGCCAGCAGACAATGATCGCTCTCAGGAGTGCAAGACAGGTCCACAAGTCTGTTGAACAGCCTTTGCCTTCAGATCGACAATGGAGCCTGATGTTTTTTCGACCACCGCCTCTTTATGATTCCACAAGTCGTGGCTGTGCAGCTAGTACCCCACATTGTCACAGCACAAGATCGGAGGAGACGGTGGTGGCGAAGAAGAGAAAGACTGGAGGAGGGGGTGGTTTTCAAATTCCAGAGGCGTTGTTGCACCGACCAGTACAACCAGCTCCAGGTCGAGGAGATGATGGAAGATGGTCGCAAGCTGGTGGGGGATCACCATCGCCATCATGTCCAGCCCCCGCTTCCAGGAACCCATTTCTTGCTAAGATGAAACGGCCTGTACTGGTATCGCGGTGTAACACTCGAGGTATGGATCTACCACCTTGATGAACCCCCGCGCCTTGTTAAAAAAAATGAAACATGGCAAAGAACGGATCTACTGTGGGGTACAGCCCCGCGTGCGTGGAGGGTTCGGTTGTAGTTTAGGTCTGCAGATTCCAATAGGGGCAACTGTTATATATCTGCAACGCCGATGGAACGGTGCCTTAGAGACGAGTCAAAGGATCATTTCCAAGGAACCCGAATCTGGACAGGGCGTTGATGTGATGTCATGGCTATGCAAGGGAATTAGTGGGATTGGTATCCGGATAGCCGGCCCGGGGAGATGCCGCGAGCTGTCAAACCAGTCGTCATGAGCAGGGACTCAGTTGAGCTCTGGTTGTGTGTGTGTGAGATGTTACTAGGGAGAAGACACTATCATAAATCGTTTCTGTTACGGATGCGGCAGGTTTCCCACGATTTTAGGTGGGGAGAAGCGACGGATTAATTATGGGAAGAAGTGTGTGTTGCATCGCCACCAGGGTGATAATTGAATCTCGGTGAGTGCCAATAGATATTTAGACTCAATTAGCTTGGTTCATCTACCATTTGATGGCAATTTAATCTCCGCTACGCGAGATTACAGCTTCCTTCACCCTGTACCAGACTGTGTCTACGCCCGATTCGAAGCCGAAGCTTCAAGGCTGGACTTACCTTGCTCCCCCCCTTTTTATTGCAAGTCCACCTTTGACAGTCAGGATTGCAACTTTCTTTTCCTCGCGTCTTGACTTTTTTCGTTTTTCCATTTCCCAAGCGCGATTTTTTTTTTTACCTCGTTTTACACCAAACAATGTCCTACGTCGATGGATCGTACACTGTGTCGGATACCACGCCATCTGGTCATATTGTGACGCTTTCGGTGTTGTATAATGGCAGTCAGAGGAATGGAATCTGGGTAATGTTGTCCGATTGCTTGTTTGTTGTCATTGTTGCTGAAACTTGTGTTTGATACAGGTGCTTGCTGTGGCTGCGGGATGTTCTCTGTTTGCCGTGCTCTTTCTTCTCACTGTACTTGCGGTAATTGCATGTCTCTGACGTGTCTTTCCGAAACTAGCTGATGCGTTGTTGAATTGTTTCAAGATATCGGCATATAAGACGTCGCGCACGCCTAGAGAACATTACTTTATGCGTTTCCATGTCATGGCATATTTTGTCTCCCTTTTGATTTGTGACGCTATTGCGGGTATGTTCCTTCGTCCTTGTGAGAACTCGATGCTGAGCCGCTTTTTGTGAAGCTGTTGGGTCTTTGATGAATCTTTACTGGATTAGCAGGGGTGGCGTATACCTCGGCGTATTCTGCACTTCTCAAGGAGCGCTCAAGAATACAGGCAATATCGGAACGGCAATGTGGTACGTCGAAATCAAATCTTGTGCTACTGTATCCACATGTGAACTTACTCTAAAACTGTTGTACAGGTCCATGGTAAAGCAAACCCATACGTTCATACCAGGGAACAGAAATCATTTAACTCGTTTGGTACAGGTTATTGCCATTCACACATTTTGCCTCCTGTTCTTGAAATGGAGGTCGAGGGATTATGTCCTTTACGCCACGCTTTTTGTGGTATGGTCCTTCATCAGTTTGGCTGTAATCATCGGCCCAACTGCGGTGCAGAACTTGGCGGTCAAAGGTCCATATTGTGAGTTCTGCGTCACGATTCATTTCTCTGGGAATGGACTAACACAACCCTATAGTCGGAGTTTCTGGTTACTGGTGTTGGATCACCGATGGATATTCCGTCCCGCGCGTGACGCTGGAATACTTATGGGTATGTGTCTCTCTCTCATGCATAGATTTTTGAATAATATTCACTCTATCCTCCCAGATGTTTCTATCTGCTCTAGTCTCCTTTTTGTTATACACTGTTGTATTTTTCAGCCTTCGTGGGAATATCGTCGTTAGTGGCGGAAAACTGCGCGTACGTTTCAGACGTTCGTCGTCGGTTTGGGAGTCGCAGTTAGGAAGATTTTCGCCTGATGGACAGGTGATGTGTCTTGCTAAACAAATGCTTGCGTGAGTATATTTGTATATATATCTGTGCGTGTGGTCACTGGGCATGTTGATTGAGTGTTTTTTTTTCCTTGCTAGGTATCCTGTAAGTATGAGTGCTATAGCTGACAAGAGAGCATTTTGGTTAAATTAAAATTATTAATTATAGGTTGCTTATATTGCACTTGTTCTTCCTATTTCGGTATGCCGGTTCTTGGAGTGGGCAGGACATGACATTCCCTTCGATGCCATCATCTTTAGGTACGTGGTCTTGTTAAATCATTGGTTTCTCTTGTGAACCAGCCATTTTTACTGATGACCTCCACTGCTGCTGCTGATGTTACAGTGACGCCGTGTTCTTACTCTCAGGACTAGTAAACGCAGTCTTGTTCACCACCACTCGGAAACTCGTCCCGACGGACGGAGCACGGAGCATATTCTTCTCGTCACGATCAACCACCAAACATCAAAGATCAGACGTGGAATCACAGTCGCAAAAATCATTCCTTGCACCTATCATTACACCGTTCGTTGTTGGAGTGGACTGTGAGAAGCAGCCGAGCATGTCGGAAATGGAAATGGAGAAGGAACGGGAAAAGGAACGGGAACGGGAGCAGCAAGTGCTGTTGGGTGATGTGGTGGATGTTCCGTCGGTAGCTGTGCCTGTACCTGTGATGCAGAAGCCTTCGGGCAGGAGCGGACGAATGACGACGATCCTGGAGCGTGGTGTATCTGTGACGAATAGCGATGTCGGTTCGCTTTATTCGCAGAATTCGGAGATTACACTTGTAGGTGGAGTCGTTGCGCCTGCGCCCGCACACTCGCCTGCGCCCGCGCCCGCGCCCGCACCCTCGCCTTCGTCCGCGCCCGCGCCCTCGCCTTCGCCCGCATCCTCGCCCTCGCCAGCGCCCTTGCTTTCATCTTCCTGGCTATCTCCCTTCTCGCTATCGCCCTCATCAACATCGCCCTCATCAACATCGCCCTCATCAATATCGCCCTCCTCGCCCTCCTCGCCCTGGCCCTGGCCCTTGCCGCCCCAGTCGTTACCGAACCCACCACCGAATCATATGTTACACGTGACACCGTCGTTGCCGTCCTCGTCGTCCTCGTCCTCGTCCTCGTCTTCATCCTCGCCCTCATCCTCACTGCCGTCGTTGCAATCGTCGTCCTCGTTGTCGTCCTCACTGCCGTTGTCCTTATCGTCCTCGGCTCGTCAACCTACCATTATCCGCCCACATCTCACCATATCAAGAAAACTATCCTCACTCCAAAAAGAGAAAGCTCCGGCTGATGTTCCTATGGAAGTTACAGAGGAGGTGTCGCCTGTCGTGAGTGATGATGGTGATAATAATAACAATAAGAATGTTGTTGTTGTGGGGGAGGAGACGTTTTATGGGTCGATTCGGAGGTGGTCGATGAATTTGAGGGGGGGTGGTGATTCGCAGCACCAGCAGCAACAGCAACAGCACCAGCAGCAGCAGCAAAGGGAGCGCCCGCTTCCTCCTATTCCGTCGTCATCACCGCCGTTGTTAGCGGCGCGGGACTCACGGGCATTTGGAACCCGATTCTGAAGGGGCGGTTCTTTTTTTTTCCTTTTTCGTTTGTGGTTTTATGGTTCCGTGGTTTGTGGTTCGTGGAACGATCCTTTAAATGCGTTGCACGCGCCCCTTCCCCCCCCTCCTCACTCCTTCCTTTTTCTGCATTTTTTTAATGTTTTACGACGTATTTATTATGGGTACTAGGAGTGGTGGTAGTATTAAACATTCTTTTCTTTCCTTTTTTTGTAAAATACCTTTTTCATATTTCATTACATGGATGTAGTGTTGTTTTTGTGTTTTTGTGTTGGTAAATTAGATCTTTTGTGGGTTGGAGGTTGTACTAGTCCTAGGCGGGCAGTTTATTACTTGCTAGAGAGAGAGAGATGTTTGTGTTGGTCCCTGTGTATGCGGAATGGGGATGAATGTGGGGACTCCACTCGGTGTGTGTGTGCTCTCTTGTTGGAAGGTTGATGGTGGATGGTGGATGGTGGATAGTTAATGACCGGCTGGATTTAGAGGATTATGGCTATACAATATATATAT
>QLPG01006574.1:0-18430 GCA_003314385.1 Gomphus sp. MG54
CCGTTCGTTATATCGGTGCGGCAAATAAAGATAACAGGTCTCGGTTGACAGAGATCACCTGACTCGATTCTCCTTTCTTCTCGCCGCCCCATACGGAGCCGATTGACAGCCTCTACCAACACATTGTAGACTTGGCCTTTCCCCAGTCAGCCAGGAGCGGAAGCCCAAACAGACACGATGTACTGGCTGCGGTGATCTGCTTTCAAACACCACTGTCCATGGACCACATCGCATCGCTACTGGATCTAGAAACACGCGACATTCAATTTGCCTTGTTGCCATTACAATCCGTGATTCATATCACCGACAGTAGTCCCATCACCATCCTTCACGCCTCGTTTGGAGAGTTCATCGTCAATCCGAAACGGTGCTATAGACACAGCATTGATACTTCAGATACCCACCACAAATTGGCCGTCAAGTGTCTCCAGAGGTTGAATACGTCTCTCCGGCGTAACATCTGCAATTTACCCGATCGTGGTATAGTCGGACTAGCCCATGAAATCCCTGATCCTAGCGTTATTCCTGAGACTCTCAGATACTCCTGCTTGTACTGGGCCTTCCATCTTGTTGAGGCTCTTGGATCCCCATCTACAGACATTCTACCGATGCTCAGAGAACTTGGTACATTCGCCAATTTACACTTATTGCACTGGCTTGAGTGCCTTAGTATACTTGGAGAGCTTGGATCTGGGCTGAGATCTCTTAGCATAGCAAAAGAAGCCAACTCGGTTAGTTTTCAACATGGTAGAGATTTTAACTCATCATTTTCCCAGAAATTTTCCAAGATTGACTCCCGCCACGGGTTGCTACTCGAGGATGCTCGTCGCTACCTGCAGATGGCGTTTGAGACCATTTCACATCACTGCCTGAACACGTATGGCTCGGCCCTCGCATGGATCCCTACACGAGCACTGATAAGACATCACTATCCGACATTATTTGGTAACTTACCTAGATTAGTGGTGGGTATCGCTGGGTCATGGGGACCATTCAAGCATGTCATGACACACCCTTCATTTGTACCCTCCGTTGGATTCTCGCCTGACGGGACACGTGTTGTGTCTGGGTGTGGCGACTCTGCAGTTCGCATCTGGAATGCTACTACGGGGGAGATTGAACGCATACTGGTGGCACATACAAATGCAGTGTGGTCTGTTGCCTTCTCACCGGATGGGTCACAAATCATTTCTGGCTCGACCGACGGCTCGATTCGAATTTGGAATGCTAGAACGGGGGAGGTACAGCGTATCCTCCATGGAAAGCCACAGTTTGTCAGAAGGGTTGCCTTCTCACCTGATGGAAAAATTGTTGTCTCTTGCTCTGATGACTCCACTGCTCAGGTATGGGATGCCACCACAGGGGAGACAAAGCGCATACAAGAACTTGATTCGCTGGTGCAGTGTATTTCATTCTCACCTGATGGAAAGCATGTTGTTTCAGGCATGCAATACGACACTGTTTGTGTTTGGGATGTTACAACCGGGACAGTAGAGCATATACTCAAGGGACATTCAAGTTCGGTGAGCTCGGTTTGCTTCTCACGTGATGGGATGCGTATAGTGTCTGGTTCCCTTGACCACTCAGTCCGTATTTGGAATACAGATAGCTGGAAATTAGAGCACATACTAGACGGACATTCAAATATGGTGTTGTCTGTTGCATTCTCTCCCAACGATACATGCGTCGTGTCTGGGTCGTGGGATCAATCAGTCCGTATTTGGCACGTAGCTTCGGGGGAGACAGAGCGTGTGCTCAAGGGACATACGAGTCGTGTGATGTCTGTGGCATTCTCGCCTGACGGGAAATACGTGGCATCTGCGGCGGGGGACAGCACAGTCCGGATTTGGGATGTGACGAGCGACTTGGAGATGGTGGATCGGCGGTCATTTTCACATGACAGTACAAGCGTATTCTCTGGTTCGCGCATGACGATGGCTCGTATTTGGAAGGTGATCAGGGGAAAGAGAGACCAGGCACCCGAGGGACATTCAGACATGGTGACTTCAGTTGCATTCTCTCCTGATGGCACAAGAGTTGTGTCTGGGTCGCGTGACTTGACCGTTCGAGCCTGGAATGCCACCACTGGGGAAATAGAGCATGTACTCGAGGGTCATTGGGGTGTGGTGACCTCCGTTGCTTTCTCGCCTAATGGGAAATACATCGTGTCTGGATCAAACGACAACTCAGTCATTCTCTGGAAGACAGCTACTGGAAAGCTAAAGCGCAAACTGAAGGGACATTCAGATTGGGTGAGATCTGTTGCATTCTCCCCTGATGGGAGACGTGTAGCGTTGGGCTGTGCCGATGGCTCTGTCCGCATTTGGAATGTATCTCAAGAGAAGGTAGAGCATATACTCACTGGTCATTCACAATGGGTGAACTCCGTCACATTCTCTTGCGATGGATCGCGTCTCGTGTCCGGCTCGGACGATCAATCAGTCCGGATATGGGATACGACCACTGGAGCGATACAGCATACATTCGAAGCACATTCACAGGTGCAGTCCGTTGCGTTCTCATCTGATGGCATGCACGTCATGTCTGGCTCACGGGACAGTTCAGTCCGTATATGGGACACTACTAGTGGCGATTCAACACTACTACCGGAACACGAATCCTTCCAATTCCCAGATGGAAATAGAGTCACTCATGTCCTCCGTGGCTGCTTTCATCTCTTTCCTCCTGGGGAGCCGCAGATCTTGATCTCACACAGTAACGACTGGATTCTCAGTGACTCACCACTGCAATCTTGCTGGATTCCCCCTGATTTCCGCATTTTTAACACATATTCCCTTTCTACATCCAAAGTGTGCTTTGGATATGAATCAGGTCACATTATCATAGTTGATCTCATGCCTATGTATCAGTACCATAACTAGTGATTGGGTCATAGAGGTTTACTGAAGATTTACAACTATATTAGTGTCTTCTTTTTTGATTGTACCCTCATAGTCTTGCAATGCTAGCAATTGAGCAAATTACAACACAGTAGTGGTTATCAAACCCAAAGGGATGTTCTTTCATATGATGGTTGCTGCCTTCTTTGCTCCTATATTTCCCAGTCTTATTGCTGAAAAGGTAGTCTTCTTAGTTCCAGCAGGCCTAATAGAGATATCTATCCACCACATCTCACACATGTCTTTCTTTGTGTGAGTATTTGCTGCCCAACTCTCATGATATCTGCTGCTATGTTGCAAGTGACAGCCTAAATGGTCACATGATGGCTTTCTGCAATTATGTTGTCTTAATATTTATCATTTCAAGTTGGTCAGGAAACCATTATTTCTGTAATGATCCTTCAGAATTCCTAGAGAATGTGGGCCTACTCTGTTGATGGCCAGGTTCAGCTTTGACTATTATAAATATCAAAACTTTGGTGTAAAATCTTCTAGGATTCCCACAAGCCTTGGCATCTATCTTCCAGAATGGTCTAATTCAGCACATGGAGAATGTTTTGAAAGCCATTTCAGAGGCCCTTCATTTGAAGTGTCTTGTAAACCATATACTTATGTTATTGATTTTATCCAACTTACCCTAATCTCATCTTGGAATTACAGGGTAAATTAGAACTTGGAGAAACTTGTCAAGCCCGCAACACCAAGCACTGACTCACTCGGGAATACTGGCCAACCGGCCCTTACCCACATCATCTCGCACTACCACGCAGCCTCAGCTCAGTACACCCGGTACATCGTATGGACCACTCTTCTCGTCCATCCCCCTTCATTGTTCCTTCACCCCCTATCCACTCCTTAACCCGTTTCTCCCGAACAACATGACGGCCACTCATTGTCCTGGCCACTGCCATTGTTTTATCTTGGGCCATCCTCTATTGTTCTATGCTCACCCACCATTTCATTATCTTATTCTCAGCCATACTCTATTATTCTAATTCTGCTTACATTCCTTATTCTATTTCTGATCACTGTGGACAATGCCTCCATGTGGTTACCTCATGCCTTATTGTCTCCATTCCTTACACCACCCTGTTCCACATCTTGCTTCTTAACTATAAAAGTAGTGGGATGTATGTAGATAGTTCCTCACTCAGAATATCGATTGATTTGCACCCCTTTGTCCGCTCCCTATTTCTAAAGTCCTTCGCTCGAGCCGATGCCCTCGGCATCCTCTCGAGGCCCCTCTCACTATCCAAATTAGTGGCACGCATGGAACAGCAGGGCGCAACGCACGAGCACATTGAAGCCTAGCCACTCCGAAATGGTTTGCAGGACTTAACTGATATCCTGGCATCACCGAATCCTGACAAAACTCCACATAAGTTTCAAGTGGAGTTAACGCTCAGTGTATTGGTGTACATTTTACATAGTTGTCTGATACCCATATGACTAGTATGGAATTTGATGAAATTTGGGCTTTGGTGTGCCATCAATTCAACATGGAAATCATAGCACATCTGACCCTGAAAATTCAAAGAACAGATCTATTGATGGATTTTCATAAGCACATATGGTGTTGTGGTCGAGGAAGCTCCACAAAGATTTTTGGTATACAGTATGAGACAAGCAATCTCAACCAATTTGGTTTTGAGTGACTGCAATTTTTTTGGGACAAACTGATGTTAGATTCAGATTCAGAATGTCAAAATATATCTAAAAAACATGTTCCAAAGTTTTTCCAACAAGTTTTAAAAGTCACCAAATTTTTGAACCTTTTCAGTGTAACTTTTCAGCCCAAATCTTGATGTAATGAGGTAAATTTTAGTTAAGTATAACTTCAATTGATATCATGGCTTGTGAAGTAACTACACTATGCTTGGTTTGCTTTCTGACAGCCCAAGCAGCTCTGCAGGGGAAGATATCTTACTCCAAATGCCACCTAATTCTAATGTATCTCTTATCAAATATTGTCTCCTCCAGGGTAATTTGCTGCTTTTTTCCACACTCAAGTGACTTGAGATGAACACTTCTACAGGTACTCTAGACTTTTATGTCTTCTCTGGCCCGAGCCCACAAAAAGTCATCAAGCAATACTCTGAGCTCATTGGCACACAGACTTGGGTTCCAGCATGGGAATTTGGATCCCACCTTTGCAGGTACTGCTACTTCCTCATCATTATTTCCTGAGAAGTTGCTTCAATATCAGTTTTCGACTCATCTACTCATCTAGGTGTCTAAGGAGACAATAAGAGATAAGTGATACATTAGAATTAGGTGGTGTTTGGAGTAAGATATCTTCCCCTGCAGAGCTGCTGGAATTTCAATTATCCGGTTTTAAAACACATGTTGCTGCTCACCTGAAGAGAAACACTCCATGCAATGACAAGGAACTGGTTGTCTCATCAAACAAATGTTTGAGGTATATATAATGTGTCAGAGGACAACCCTCTCCAAAGCCCGATCTAGGTCTGAAGTCCTATTTCGAACTCCAACCAACTCCAAGGCTAAGACACCCAAATCTGAAAGACCACTGAGCAAGAAAGCAGGAATGACCTTAAAAGCATGGTGAATAGAACCTAGAATAAGCCTCGGACTTAGTACCGGGAAGTTGGCTCTACAAACTCTGATGTATTGATTTGTAAGCTAGTGCACAGACCACTTACATAAAGGGTATAAAAGGGGTTCACTGGCAGCAGGATCCTTAGACTTTCCTCTTTGGAATCCCCCTGCTTAGGTGAGAAACCCCATATGTATTTAAATAGTAATAATAAACCTTTGGAATCCCCCTGCTTAGTTTGCCTCTGAGATATACCTTGTGGCTGTAAGAGGGTTTCCCTTACAGCAGGAAAGTCTCTCCCAATATGGACCGGGAGCCACACTGCAGTACAGTTATAGGAGGTTTCGGACTCAATGGAAACAACTTGGAGAGTACCGACTCCTGCATGTACTTGAAACCGGATTCCCCCTCCTCTATAGCCATAGCCACAGATAACCCTACCAGTCCCACCTTTGGCATGGACCCCGATGAATGACTGCAGAGGTTAGAGCAAGAATTAGTAGAAAACCAAATGGTGAATGCCGCAATAAGCAAAGCCCTCAGAGCAATCATGGCCAAACTAAACGACCACATGCATCAGGGGCTAAACCCCAAAAATTTAGAGGATGACCCAATACCGAGCGCACGATTTTTGGACCCTCAGAGCACCATCTCACAAGGAAACTCTAGGGTCAGGCCCATACCTCCATCTGACTTTGACGGAGATAGAGAGAAGGGAAGAGCCTTCCTCAACTCCTGTAACATATACTTTGTAATCTGTGGAGATCAATTCCCTAATGGCCAGGTGTTAAATCCGCGTGTCGGCGCTTAGCTAGAGACTTCCGGAAGGGTTTTCGGAGGGTTCCAAATGGTTTCTGAAGGGGGGAAATTGTATTCCAAGGGTGGGGGCTAAGGGTTGGAATCGGGATTGGAATCAGAGCGGATGGAAGTCGGGAATGCCGGGGGTCTTGGGACTGTTCACAGTATAGGGTGGTATGGGTGGTTTGAGGTCGCAGGAACTTGGCTTCAACTTATGTGTTGTGCCCTCCTCGATCGTCTGTCCCTAATTTCAGAAGGTCGGAAAGTTTACCGGAACTTAATCAGAAACTACGATGCAGAATTAAGTCAATATTCATACTGGCAAATAGTCCAGTCGACTGGTGACTTATATGCATATATCTAGTTCTTGTACTATCTTTTACAGAGTAAAGACAAGGGGGGGAAGAGAGTACAAGGGGCAATATAAAATGAAAAACAAGGAGTGAGGTATGCGATGATCCTGCACGTCGTCTATCAAAGGAGCAGAACCTTGACTTTGGAGTCTTCAGAGGTTTGGAAGCACGGCACCCCGGAATGATGTATCGGACATCCGGAAATCGGTTATTTCAGTCTTGAGCAATCAGAAAGGTCCCGGAAATGGTGCAGGTGGTTGTGGGGTTTAATGTAGGTTTGTTTGGTGGCATGGGCCATAACACCAGGCTCAGATACACTGGGCTCTCTCCTACTTCAAGTCTGACAGAACTGCCTGTTTCGCAAACAAAATACTCCAAAGTGAGCGGCATGGGCATCCTCACTACTTGGACTGGAAAGCCTTTGAGTCAGACTTCGTACAACATTTCTGCCCAAAGAACGAACAACTCTCCGCCCTCACGTGATTAGAAGGGACAGGCTGGTACCAAGGAAGAGACTCTGTAGAAGAATACATTGACCGGTTCACAGAGCTGATAGATCTTGCAGAGTACCATGATGACAAAATGATCATAATCAAGTTCCACCAAGGTCTTGAACTGGGGATACAGACAAAGGTTGCCCTCTTGGAAAGTGGGACACCGAGCTTTGACCATCCCAAAGGATGGTATGAAGCGGCACAAAGGGTTGCCTGGGACCAAGAAGCCAACGAGGCATTCACGGAGGCCCACCACAGCCAACTATGGACTTCCACCTGCCTAACCAGTGCACCTCCAAAGCTAATTCTCGGAGTTCCAAGGAAGCCAGCACTACCCCCTCACTTTCCAGAACCACCCCAACGAGCCCTCGCACCATCGCCTGTTACACAGAAAGAGGCTCCGACTTTTATATAGGTTAAGAAGCGACATGTGGAATAAGGAATGTGGAACAATAAGGTATGCAGGGCATGTGGGTATTGTCCACAATGAGTATAATTAGAATGAAGGAATGTAAACAGGGATGGGACAATGAAAATAGAATAATAGGAATGTGGCCAAGGATAGGACAATAGGGAGTGACTGATTATAAAACAAGGGGGTCGTAGCCGAATATAAGACAAGGATAAGATGTCCCAAGGTAAGACAGGTCTAGTTATTGGCATGGGTAACCCCCGGGTATTTTGTGCCTACCCGTACCCGTACCTGAGAATACTCGTACCCATAGCAATGGGTAGCAGGTTATTGTGGGTATGGGTATGGGAACCTGCGGGTTTAACGGGTATTGCTTTTACCCGTGACCCACAACAGGTATTGTTCTTACCCGCGGGTTCAGCAGACAACACTACAACTGCCTTTGACCTCAGGATATTACCTGAAATGGCGCACAAAAAAGTGCTCAACCCAAAGCCAAAAAGTTGGAATTGTATTGGGGTGTATCTACAGATGGCATATAGAGTGTGCACTCAGCATTCCACCAATTCTGGAAGAATCCCTCTAAGAACACTAATCAACTCTAGTGTCAAGAAGTAATTCTCTGAGGTGCTCGAGTCACCAAAAGGGAAAACCTCACATGTTTGGCAGAGTTCCAGCAATGCCTGGAGTATGAACTGGCATGCCATACGCGCCATATGTGCCATACATGCCGTACACGTCGTACGCACCATACACGCCATACGGATCGTATGCACCATACGTGCCATACGTGTCATACACGCCGTATGCACCATACGTGTCGTACACACCATATACGTCATACACATCGTACGCACCATACGTGTCATATGCGTCGTATGTACTGTATGCACCATGCACATTTTCAGTAGCGGGCTTGACAAGATTGACAACCAGAGAGACGAGCACACCGCTGCATCCGTGCCCCATGCGCCAGTCTGCGCAATCGCTTTTGCAGTGTCAGCTGTCGACACGATGCACACGAGCATCGCATGTGGGAGGTTGGCTGGCTGAGACATGTCATTAAGAACTACCAGCAAATTTGGCTCCTGGACTTACATTTCGCATCCTGGATGCCCTCCGCAGTGACCTCCAGCCCATCATACAGCTTGGCACAAATGCATGAGCACACGGCCATGTCCATGCCCCATGCGCCAGTCTGTGCAATTGCTGTTGCTGCCTCAGCTGTCGACGTGATGCGTTTGGCTCATGTGCGTGTGAACTTGTGGGGATGTTGGAAGGACTTTGTGTCGTCAGAATTATGCTTTGAGCATTTGAGACTTTGATGTATGTGGGAATGCATGTGGAGAGCATGGAGTGTAGGGTGAACAGGGATATGCCAGTGGGAAGAGAGCCATCAGGGAGAAGGTTGATGGAAAGCGAAAGATAGATACAAGAAGCAACACGAAGAGTTACCAATTGCAAAATGAATCCTATACATTGCCACCGGGTATGCAGGTATGGTTATATAAGCAAGGTTAGCGCTGAACCTCGCTTATATAACCGTACCTGTGACTTATATAAGCATACCTGCCTGCAGGTACGGGTTTGGGCCGGGTTGGAAATCCTGACCCTGACCCTTACCCGCGCTACCCGTACCCACTACCCGCGTGGGTTTCCAATACCCGCGCCAATCACTAGATAGGTTGGGGGACAAGGAGTGGAACGGGAGGATTAGTGGATTGGTGAGTAGGATAAGGTGGATAAGGAATGGGGATGAGGAATAGGAACGAGAGATGTGCCGAGCATGGAATGGTATATTAAGTATGTTGCTTGGTCACCAGCTGGGTACTTGGTTGGCACTGCCGAACTACCGGGCCTCGGTACATGCACTTGACACTATAGAGCAATATTTTATCTATCAATAAATATAGATAAATTCACACAAAATCTAGTGGATTATTATCCTATTTCTCCAATCAACTCTCTGATATAATAGTGCAGGAAAACCCCAGGAAACCCTATATACCATACCCTACAATATGCCCAAGCCATAGACACTTGCTGCCTTTGGAAGGGCAGACACCAACTATACATGTGCTCAACCTCCATGAAAGACATGATTACTAAATTCATCATTCACCTGCAAGTATTGATCCTCAAATACAAGTGCAAAACTGTCTAGTGCAGTTGAGTTATTGTTAAGTCCGCGTGTCAGGCGCTTAGCTAGCACTTCCGAGGGGGTTTTCCGAGCTAGTGCGAAGGTCCGTAACGGGGCCGAAGACCGAGATCGGGATCGGACGGACTACGGACGGAGACGGAGGTGCCGGAAGTTCAGGGTAGGTCACGGAATAGGTCAATCCGGTCACTGAGGTGTTCGAGGTCGAAGGGACTTGGCTTCAACTTATGTGTTGCGCCCTCCTCGATCGTCTGTCCCTAATTTCGGAAGGAGGCGGGAGTTTACCGGAAACGAATCGGAAACTGGTGGAGACTAAATCGATATTCGTACTAGCGAACAGTCCAGTCGACTGTGAGACTATATACATGTAACGTTCTTTGTACTATCTTTAGCCGGTCATAAAACAAGGAGAAAGATAGTACAAGGGTGTCAGTATAAAGAGAACAAGGGAGTGAGGTACGCGATGATCCTGCGCGTCGGTTATCGATCGTGTCGGAACCTTGACTTTTCGGAGTATTCGGAGGTTCGGATTCGGGCTACGGGGGGTTCGGAAGCGGGGGGTCTCGGAAAGTGTTTCGGATGTTCGGAAGTCGGTTGTTCGGGCTCTGGTCGATCGGAAAGGTCTCGGAAACGGTGTGGGTGGTTGTGGGGGTTACTGTGGGTTTGTTTGAGGGCATGGGTTATAACAGTTATCGATCATAGAATTTGCAGCAGGAATTGGAGTAGGCAGAAGTAATATGATGCGGGTATCAAACCGAGGCATGGCATCAGGAGCAGACTGCCAAGTAATCCAGAATGCAAAGGGTATTGAATTATGTCCAGTAATGTTTTTTGTTTCTGTTGTGGATGGCAGCCAGCAGGCATTATACAGCATCTCAAGGCCAGGTCATGATTGTGCTGGATTTGTATTTATTTGTTTATGAGTTGGTATATAGTTTTTTTTTTCACAATTTTATCAGAATCATACATTACTTAATCATAGCTATTGATTGCACATTTTCCCAGATTTTTCGGTTTTTTTTTGAGGTGTGGCCAAAATTTTGACATGTCCAAAATAAAAATAATTTTAGAAAAAAATTGGCTCATTACATTGACTTTATTTTGATGTTAGATACTTCATTTAATGGTCTACTATTAATTTCAATGAGCTAATTTTGCCAGAAAATTGGGTCAAACATTTTGGTTAAGTTTGCTTGTCCCATATTGTACCATTCATCCAAGCATTCTAATTGGCTGATTTGAATCAAACGGCTGTATTCTTGAGGCTAAACCAACAAATGGCAGCCTATGGTGTGAGTCAACTCATTCAACTCGCTCAGTGGGTTTCCCCTTAATTAAAGGTTCGTTGCTTCTAAGCCAGACACACTTGGGGGTTTTCTATTAATTCATTCTCTGGTATCCCCAATTTCTTTTATTGTAGGCAGTGTTCCCGAAGTGCTCTTGGAGTACATGGAGACATATGTAGTTCAACTTTCAATTAATGGTGTTATTGCACCCTCTGCCCCGGCGTAACACAATTTCTTGCTAGCAATTCATAGGCTACAATAACTCTTAATGAAAAGCATCTCATTCCATCAAATGAGTGAAACCATATATTATACCACCTTGGAACGTCACACGGTGTCCATATTATTTATCTTAGTCTGTTCCTCCCGATCCTGATTTCCTAAGAACGGAACCGGATCACGGATGGTCGCAGGCCAGACCAGTTTCAGCGTACCTGAACTCGTCATCACATCCGATGACGTCATTCCACCAACACATTGATTACAATTAACAGGTTGCCACTTCAAAATCACGAATGTGCAACATGTGCGCGGCAATCTGCGTTCTTGGTTTGGGAATAACACGTGTTTAGAACGCAGAGAGTGCCTACTCTCTCTCTATGCGAACCAGAATAATAGGGAGAGACATAGCTAGGTGATAAGCGACGTGGGGAAAAACTGCGTCTTAATGTCTTGATCCTTCCGGGTTTGGGGAAAGAAAAAACTAGCGATGAGCCTTCCTTTCGGATATAGATCATTTCAGTGCGCATCCCGGCTCGCATTTCATTCCACAATTCTTGCCGCAATGGTTGTTTTACCACATCTGGCAGGTCCAAAGAGCGAACACATTGGCCTGTTATCACCTCCATCCACCCAGGTAGATATCTCCTGGATTATGTCTTGGCGAGTGCCCGGGTCACATTCGGTGGCAGAGTCACATTGGATGGAATCGTACGCAGCCTCTAGTGCGATTCTACCTTCTAATTGTGAGAATATTGGCCCTAATCAGCGTGACACGACGGATAAAATTTTTTGAGAAAAGATAGAATGGTCACAATCTCTACTTACAAGAGAATGTACTGGTGCCGCTGTGAAAAGAGACATTGCCACTAGCATCTGCACGGTAAATGTGAATGGACGTACAATTCATTATTTACCGAGGAAACAACCAATTTTTACATCTGAAAAAGTAGATGATACTCCTGGAAACGACCACATTTGTGTTTATGAATTTTTTTGTTTCTACAAGTACGAAAGTCCCATCAGCTGAGTTAAATTTAGGCCGAGCTGCCATCCCCGATGAAAACTCAGTGAGGTGTTACAAGGTCAAGACTACAGTATAGTAGACCTCCTTGATACAGATTTCAGTTAAACTCAATTTCAGCTTAAAATTTTGGAGATTAAATCTTAAAAAAATTATATAACAGCTAAGAAGTGTCTTGAGAACATTTTTGCTCTATATTATAGGGGCAAAAAACCTGTTGTTGCAGCAGAGTAAATTTTTTTGTGCAACAGGTCAAAATGTCATGCGGATAGGTCCTTGATACAAGCGTTCCACCTAATTCTCTGTGCGTGGAATTTGCAGCCCGGTGTGATTAGTCATCCATTTCTTTGTATTATTAGCATGTCGCATGTCACACTTTGGTAGCCCCAATATCTTTGTGGTCAGATTAAGGTCAATTTAGGTCAAATCCCACTCGGAGTTTTTGTAATTAGCAATAGGAGATGCATAGCTTCCCTAATGTGTACACTCTATGACAAAATCTCTCAGAAAAGTTGAGCAATCACTGATTTAAGATTGTATGTTATCAAAGTTGAGAAATTTTAGATGAGGATAAATTCCTCCTGAATGCAATTCTTCTCTCTCCCTTGTGTGGGTTGGCTTAAATGTTGCTTATATATAGTAGATTCTTTGTGCAAAACCCTGTATTACTGGAATGAGAATTGACCTTGGAAAATCATTTTGTATCAAGGAGGTATCCTGTATCAAGGAGGTCTACTATACTGTATGTGCTATACTAACCGATAAAAGCACAAAGGAAATGTGTACCAAAACAGTCCATTTTATGTTTCTGAATACCAAGGAAACAGACGTTCATTGCAACGATCAGTGCCGTGTTCCAGAGCATATCAGTAATGATACCTACAGTGATTCATATCAAAAGAACATCCAGAAAAAATCACTTCAGAGCTCACAGTGAAGTTGGTATAAATATGGATTGATAATATTTACAAATTTAATAGCTTGACACCCTTGGAGAAAGAAAATTATTATGGACGCAGTGAGCGGATCGATCATGCTGTCTCAAACACACTTGATAATCAAGAAATGAACTACAGGCGCATGAAATGTTCGGCAATTCCATTGATTTATTGTAAATCAGCTTTGCAACAACTTCAGTACAATGACTCGAACCTCCTCATAATATTTTCCCGCGAAAATCATGTCATAATCTGCACCCTCGACAGGAAGGAACTCAGCGGCAGGGAGTAGCGTTTTGATCTTCTCTCCAAACCTGATGGGCACAGTGGTGTCATTGGTTCCCAGTACATCGGTCAGCTGATGTCTAAAAACATATACAAGGAGCCCACATGAATGATAGGACACTTCAAATGAGGGGTTCCAGCGATGAGATAGTGTTGTCCATGTCGCGAATTGGACCATGCTTGATAGAAGATGTTAAAGCCTGGAAGATATTCAGTCTGGAATTTTCTAAACTGTTCCCAATAGTCAATCATATTTCTTTGTAGTCACTAATTTGGAAAACCTGGTCCGTCATGCTTGAAGGATTAGGCATAGAAAGGCCAATCTCCTGAACGACACGAGATGTTAAACGTCAAGGCAAGATGATTGTAAAAAAACTGGAGACAGTTATGGTACTACTTTTTTCATTCTCGTGTCTTGATGGTATTTGACAGTTTGGGCCGATGAGGAAATTGGAATTGCCATAGCCGATCATGTAGGCATCCTAGAAAAGGTACAACCGCTTAGTGACGGCAAAACCAACATTTATTTGCCTAGTGGGACTAGTTTAAAATATTTCAGTCTAAATTCCTTCATGCCCCCTACCTTCAAGGATTGTCGAATGATTTTATAACCATTGTAGAGACGCCTCGCTTGAAGTGTTCTGTCATTCATGTGGGTTCCTCTGGTAATCTTTCCCAAAATATTTAATCTAATCATTTGTTGAATTTAGAAGGCAACAATAACACCACGGTGATATCAGGGTCGGAGAGTGACTCAATGAGCTACTTCCGGCAGACGAATTCCATTTCGTCGACAAAGCAAACCATGACTTAATTTGGGTGGATAAATTTTATGAGCCAGTTCAGTTTGTCATCCTGAGGTTCTTGGAAAGTTAATCCAAAATTCTTCGCCAGAAGGTTAGAAACCCTGCATCACGTCTGAGATTTTTGAGTATTTAATAATGAATCTGGCAGTCTTCCGTTTGTAATTTTGACATATCACCATAGTAAAATCGTTCATTTTTTGAAAGAGTGCTTTATTCGGTAGATACAGAAAAAATACTACTTATCTCACAAACAATATTAACCCAAAGACAACACTATACTACGCCGTCTTCGGTCATGCGCAGCCATGCCAATCATGGACTGCTCAGAATGACATGACTAATATGTTTAAATTAAGCTGCGATATTAATTGTTCTACCACTATATGTGTAAGCTATACAAAATTTAATGAAAGAATTTGAATCATGAGTTATTCTGTAACATCCAGGTGTAAACGTGTGATAGACGTTGATTTCTGGTTTTCCATCTCTACGTACCTTCCACATGCTGTGACGCCTTTGATACCTGAAATTGGGAACATGAAAATGAAAAAAAAAAAAAAAAAAAAAAAAAAAAAAAAAAAAAAAAAAACATTGAGACCTCCCCCCGACTGGGAACCGTACACCCTCGTTTCACGGGTCAACAAACTGCACAACAGATATAAACCATAAACCGACAGAGCAGGATGATAGATGGCGATCAAGTCAGACCTGATCAACCAGTTCACAACCCTGGAATGTCACGCAGTATTCATATTATGATCTTACTCTCGATCCTGCCGATCATGATTTCCCCAAGAACGGCAATGGCAGCAGACCGACCACATCCGATGACCTCATTGCAATGCCACATTGTGAACCATTTAACCCGGATCACAACCTGGTTGCCAGTCCGACGGGAGCAAGATCACGAATATGTAACATTTGACATTTGGGCAGGGAAAGGAGGTGAGAGGGTGTGGTTTATTTGGGACACGATCTGCGTTCTTCGTTTGGTAATGACACGTGCATAGGAATGCAGAGAGTCCCTATGATACGTGAAGCATGTCCTTGATTGCGTGGTGTATGGGGAGAAGAAATATTGGCGATAATTGTTTTGGGGGAATTTAATGCAAACAGCTCAGTCTCAAGCACTTCTGGGAAGCCCTCAGCTGGGTACAGACCTTATCCATAATTCTCATAAATGTCCGGACGGACGAGAGCAGAGCACATAACAATGGGCGACCCAAACCGACAGGCCACGGTGCTGTGTCTGAGCGGAGCATGAGAACCGAGCCACAATGTCAACGACAAGGTTGACCATGTGGAAGGATGCCATTCTGTGGTGAGCCCATTGTTGAAATAGTTCGTTGAGGTGTTGAGGCCGACGTCGTTAAACGCTGGAAGTAGTTAGACGCCGGACAAAATTTTCTTGTAGTGACGTGACGTGTCACGAAATACAGACTTTCACGCTCCATTTCCAACTCCCAGAGCAATGAGATTGTAATCTTGTGAAGTCAGCAGATCAATTATTTTTCAGACTCAATACTGTCTGATTGGAGAGTGTACAGTCTTTAACTCAAGAATTTATTGAACAAAATAAGAGTCTCAGCTGATTAATTTATCTTGTTGAATGAAAAGCACCATTTGCCAAGCACTCAGTCAGAACTTGATAGTCTTGAGTATCAATGTGCATGTTTCTCACTTTAGTGACCGCTCAAAATCATTTTGGCAGATATCCCCATGGAAGTGTGTGTGCCCCATCCAGCCATATGATGACATGTGGTCAGGTTGGCGGTGACTACTATCCCCAGCTCAGCCTTTCCAGTTATCCTTCCTAGCTGCACTCCCATCTGTGCCATATCAATGAAGGTTTCCGGCGTTGCCCACCGTTGAATGAGCGCCTTCCTGCCCAAGTGCATCTCCATGTAAAGGATGTGCATTATGACCATCTCTATCAGTGAAACCGTTTCTACTGACATTCTATCCCACTTGCGGGACGAGTCTGGTATAAATACTTTATGACGGCTGTGTCCCCGAGTTATGATCGCAGCCCAGCGCGAATATTTGGTTGAAAAGTTATATGTGCATTCAAGACACACGGAAATAACTTTTTAGATTACCTAGAATAATTGGTTTGCCCTGGAAGCAAAAGGAGTTTTGGTGCTTGACAATAAGGTTCAGGCGCTACCATCGCAGGCTGTACTTCCCACGTCACACACTCTTGTCGTTCGGCATACCTCACGTAGTCGACCTCAGTCCCAAGCAGAAACGTTTACATTTGAACCGATAATAGATGTCCTCGCCTAGAATCGAATTTACTGCTACTGGGAGCACCATCAGTGAGATTCTTCACGATAAATCCAAGTGCCAATCACTAATCATAGTTCTGTTGCAGAAACGCAGGGTGATGTGGTCTTCCAGAGTACCGTCCACCATAATACCACCAGTAAGTACAGCGCCGCTTGAGGACATTGCTTCCATACTCATGACAGTGCAGATGTCTCGCAGGATCCGTTAGCGTTACTCAAACCCGCCGATCACGCATCCTATGACACGCGGTACGGCGCCGAAGGTGACCTACCGCGCGGATGCATGCAAGACACCCGTGTGCAGATATTGGGCGACCTAGAAGCCTGGGCGCATGATTCTGCAACTCCAAACGTCTATTGGCTCAACGGCCAGCTCGGTACAGGGAAAACAACTATCGCCCACAGGCTCTGCAGACGTCTAGATGGGCGAAACAAGCTTGGGGGAAACTTTTTCTGCTCTCGCTCAGGATTGACGGATGCACGTCGCATCATCCCTACATTAGCTAGCCAGCTTGCTCAATCAAACGCAAAAATACAATCCGCCATAGAAGAGGTTCTGAAGAGGAAGCGTAATGTGGCTGATCTCAATGATCTATCTGAGCAATTCCTCTCCCTGGTTGTCAATCCCGTCAAGACCGCTACTGAAAACGAACAAGGGGTTTATTACATTATCGTTATAGATGCCTTGGACGAGTGCTCTGCATCGGGGATAGTAGAAATGTTGATCAAGGCTATCCTTGATGGCATGACCAACATACCGCTCAAAGTGTTCATTACAAGCCGACCCGAGAGTTGGATTGAAAGAGTTTTTAGGACCCATGCTGTTCGTTCCTTGGATATCACGGTCTTCGTCGAAACTTCTCTGCAAGAAGCCACACATGATGCGGTACGAAATGACATTCGCACATACCTCCAAAATTCGTTGAATGAAATTGCGGCGATGGATCGATTCTCGTCGGGCTTGCCTTCGTGGCCTCCCGCAGACCAGTTTGGAATTCTTCTCGATATATGCGCAGACCTGTTCATTTATGCTGCCACGGCCATTCGTTATATCGGTGCGACAAATAAAGATAACAGGTCTCGGCTAACAGAGATCACCCGACTCGATTCTCCTCTCTTCTCGCCGCCCCATACGGAGCCGATTGACAGGCTCTACCAACACATTGTAGACTTGGCCTTTCCCCAGTCAGCCAGGAGCGGAAGCCCAAACGGACACGATGTACTGGCTGCGGTGATCTGCTTTCAAACACCGCTGTCCATGGACCACATCGCATCGCTACTGGATCTAGAAACACGCGACATTCAATTTGCATTGTTGCCATTACAATCCGTCATTCATATCACCGACAGTAGTCCGATCACCATCTTTCACGCCTCGTTTGGAGAGTTCATCGTCGATCCGAAACGTTGCTATAGACACTACATTGATACTTCAGATACCCACCACAAATTGGCCGTCAAGTGTCTCCAGAGGTTGAATACGTCTCTCCGGCGTAACATCTGCAATTTACCTGATCGTGGTATAGTCGGACTAGCGCATGAAATCCCTGATGCTAGCGTTATTCCTGAGACTCTCAGATACTCATGCTTGTACTGGGCCTCCCATCTTGTTGAGGCTCTTGTATCCCCATCTACAGAGATTCGACCGATGCTCAGAGAACTTGGGACATTCGCCGATATACACTTATTGCACTGGCTTGAGTGCCTGAGTACACTTGGAGAGCTTGGATCTGGGCTGAGATCTCTTAGCATAGCAAAAGAAGCCAACTCGGTTAGTTTTCAACATGGTAGAGATTTTAGCTCATCATTTTCCCAGAAATTTTCCAAGATTGATTCCCGCCACGGGTTGCTATTCGAGGATGCTCGTCGCTACCTGCAGATGGCGTTTGAGACCATGTCACATCACTGCCTG
>QLPG01006578.1:0-16733 GCA_003314385.1 Gomphus sp. MG54
TCCCCCCCTTGTCTTTACTCGGTAAAAGATAGTACAAGAACTAGATACATGTATATAAGCCACTAGTCGACTGGACTATTCACCAGTATGAATATCGACTTAATTTTGTGTCGTAGTTTCCGATTAGTTTCCGGTAAACTTTCTGACTCTCCGAAATTAGGGACAGATGATCGAGGAGGGTGCAACACATAAGTTGAAGCCAAGTCCCTGCGACCTCAAACCACTCGTACCACCCTATACCATGAACAGTCCCAAGACCCCCGGCATTCCCGACTTCCATCCACTCCGATTCCAATCCCAGTTCCGATCCTCACCCCTACCCTTGGAATATGAACTCTCCCTTTGGAACCCTTTCAGAACCTCTCAAAACCCTTCCAGAAGTCTCTAGCTAAGCGCCAACATGCAGATTTAACAATATCACTGTGATGGCTTGCACCTACACCTGCACATGAATTCACCCAAGAATTCTACCATCTGTTGGGGATTTGGCTGGCAGCTTCCATGGCCTACTACCCTCAAACAGATGGGCAAACCGAGCAAGTGAACCAGGAATTAGAGAAGTACCTCTGCCTCAATGTTAACAAAAGCCAGGATGACTGAGATGCCCTCCTGCTGTTAGGACCATATGCCAGTATGCCTGACTATTCATTTCAGCCCACTCAGCCCAAATCAGCCCTTGCTTGCTTATTCAACAATACGCCTTCAGCCCACAGACTATATGCACCTCGTGTATCTGTCTTGACGTCACATGCTCCTGTCAATTCACTCCACTCATTTATGTCACACTCCATATGCTCGCTATCCCATTCCATCTTCATTTATGTTTAATTTCCTTTCATTTATGTTCTGTTCCATTTTTATTTATTTGCAATTCTGCTCAGTCTCTTATATCTGATCCACTATTACATTCTTTAGGGTAACTCCGTTGGGAATGGGAGTGACACGCCACTCCCCAATGTCATAGAGGAGATCATTATTTGGGGCATAGTATTTCCGTTCTCACTTTTCATAATCCTCGGCTTTCTCATTGTATTATAGGAATCTATTTGACTCCTAGTAGGTTAGAAAGTAGTATAAAGATCTTGTACTCAGTAGTTCAGTCTTCAGTCAGATAATCAACCTTGATTTTGACTAAGGTTCTTCTGTTTACTTCTATCTGTCTCACCTTTACGAAATTAGGGACCATGTGGTCTAGTGGGTGCAATGCATAACATTAAAGCCAAGCCCCATTCAGAACCTTGCCATTGTCTCATCTTTGGGAGATTAATAATATTATGATTATGTCCTTTTTCTACATCGTAACACATGCCTTTGGCCAAGTTCTAAGTAGAAGGGTTATGGCTACAAGGAGAACTCTTGGGAAAATGAAAATGACATTTATGCTCCCAATCTCATTGCCAACTTCTATCCCCTGTACCCCAGTGCCCTCTATCAAATTTGTTTTATGAGCACATCCACCTTTAAATCCCACACACCAGTCCTACCCATTGGAATCAATGTGTCCAGGATGCTGCATTCAAGAGGGGGGGTGATGTCAGAGGAACCCCTGAGAATAGGTCCCAACCAAAGTTATACCAACTGAGGGTAATACCCACCAACCAAGATTTGTTTGGTACACTCCCAACTATACAGACCAAGATACATGCCAAATGAGCCTTACAGCTGGCAACCGCCATCAGTGGAGATCAACTGTGGCTATCAGCCACATCTTTAGCAGTTACCAGTCATACCAGTGCCTCAGTTCTACATCTGACTGATGGAGGGAGCGATACATAATATGAGCAGAGTGCCATACCAATGGGGTGTTAAATCCGCATGTTGGCACTTAGCTAGAGACTTCCAGAAGGGTTTTTGGAGGGTTCCGAGTGGTTTCCAAAGGGGAGAGTCGTATTCTGAGGGTGGGGGACTTAAGGGTCGGAATCAGAATCAGAATCGGAGCAGGTGGAAGTCAGGAATGCTGGGGGCCTAGGGACTGTTCATAGTATAGGGTGGTACAAGTGGTTTGAGGTCGCAGAGACTTGGCTTCAACTTATCTGTCGTGCCCTCCTCGATCATCTGTCCCTAATTTTGGAGAGTCGGAAAGTTTACCAGAACTTAATCAGAAACTACGATGCAGAATTAAGTCGATATTCATACTGGCGAATAGTCCAGTCGACTGGTGACTTATATACATGTATCTAGTTCTTATACTATCTTTTACCGAGTAAAGACAAGGGGGGGAAAAGAGTACAAGGGGCAATATAGAACAAAGAACAAGGAGTGAGGTACACGATGATCCTGGGCATCATCTATCAAAGGAGCGGAACCTTGACTTTGGAGTCTTCGGAGGTTTGGAAGCATGGTGTAGAGTTGCTCTAGGTAATTGATACCTAAAAGGCTGCGTGCACCGGTCCTTTTCTCTGCTGGGATCTAGCGCAGTCGTTCAGCACAGCTAGAATAGGTTCTGTGACTCGGCAATGTATGAATGAAAATAGAATGCGAACGAAATATGGTGTGATGTGACAGGGACATGACCTTGATGAGATGCGAATGTGTCATGCTGACTAAGACTTTGACTTTGACTTTGGGACTTGAATACAATAGTCTAGATGTTTCTAGACTAGCCTTGACTTGGACTTAGAGACTTGACTTGACTTGGGGCTTTAACTTGTGAACTTGTTATTACAGAGGTGAGCCAGAAACCTTTATATACAAAAACCAAGCAATGATGCGAAATGATGTGAGAGGTTGGCTATGTCAGTTGAATGACAAAGCACGAGAACAAAGTATACAGAAGAGGAAACTATGGAGAAACTCTGGAGAAATGGTACAGCATCCAGGCTGCACAAATAGGGGCTAGGGGCTATGATAGGGGGAGACTAACCAAAAAGGTAAGGATGATAAATAATAACAAGAAAAGACTAACAGAATAGGAAACAGGTCTGAGTCATGCCAAGAAAAGGAGAAACATATAAAAGAAACAATAAGGAAGTCCACCAATAAACGTCTAACAACCTTGTCCACTACTCCTGAGAGGCCTTAGGATGAGTCAGGGGACTGAGTCATCTCGGAGTATTTCTAGGTCACAGGCAACATATCTTCTGCAATTTCTCCAGTATCCAATCCAAGGATAGGGGTCTGGGAGTAGGAGGACTAATGGGTATACGGTCATACACTCTCAGTTTGTGTTTAAGAGTGAGTCGAATGGAGTGGGCAGGATAATCAGGATAGGATGGTTCCCTGAACTCTGCCTCATATTCCACTCTACTCCTATCACGATATACTGGTCTAGACATCATTCCAAGAAATATGTATGGTTCTTGGCTTTCTGGGAAATAGACTGCATCTCCTATCGCATATGACTGAGTGTAGATTGGATGGGATTGTCTTCTGAATGAGAAATGTGCTGGTAGGGGTACACGAAGATAATGATATGTTAATGGTTCTGCCTGGATACATGTGTCTTGGGTGTTGTAGCATTGCATGGGAATGAGCTCTGAAGAAGACATTTTGGGAGTCTGAAGATCGGAGTACTAAATAGAATGGTTGGCTGTGTGATGTGGCAACAGTGAAGGTGATATGGGATGAGCGCCGTCCAAGTCTAATTTGGAACATGGTTGAGATCTATTGCTTTACTGTCAGCAGAACCTCAGAATGATGTATCAGACATCCAGAAATCGGTTATTCAGACTTTGAGCAATCGGAAAGGTCCTGGAAATGGTATGGGTGGTTGTGGGGTTTAATGTGGGTTTGTTTGGCGGCATGGGCCATAACAGTATCCCTCTACTAGGACCAAGCCCTCAAGGTCCTAAGCTTAATCTCGCCGTGAATTGAGTGGAGAAGAGCGTGGGACTATTTTTAGGCGTATTGGGATGTAATGGGTGTTTTTTCCGAAAGCACCCGTCCGATGCATATATAAGGAGGCTTTTCTTCTTTCCTGAGTTCCTTCCTGCCTCTAACCATGTCTGGACTCGAACAGGACATTGAAGTGGAGGTTTTGGCACAGGTGCATGCCTTCAAAGTCAAGTGTGCGAAGGAGATTCGCTCGATGAGGGTGAAGGGGGTGCAGAAGTTGGAAGCTGCTCGGGATGTTGGAAAGGATCTGAGGGGCAAAGTCCAAAGGGAGAAACCAAAGGGGGTGGGTCAGAGGGGAAGAGAGGAGGGGAAGAAATGAGCCTTGGAGCGCGATGCTTGGGCTCTAGAGTCCACTCTTTTGGCCAGTCAGGCAGATGAGGATCTGGGGGATCTGCCCTCCTGGGGGGGTTTTGCTGAGCCATTGGGCTCTGAAGACGGGGGAGCTCTGCGTCAGGACACTGAGTCCGAGGAGTCTTCAGACGGTGGTGATCTTTCGGGAACAGGACATCGAAGCAGAGGTTTTGGCACAGGTGCATGCCTTCAAAGTCAAGTGTGTGAAGGAGATTCGCTCGATGAGGGTGGAGGGGGTGTGGAAGTTGGAAGCTGCTCGGGATGTTGGAAAGGATCTGAGGGGCAAAGTCCAAAGGGAGAAATCAAAGGGGTGGGTCAGAGGGGAAGAGAGGAGGGGAAGAAACGAGCCTTGGAGCGTGATGCTTGGGCTCTAGAGTCCGCTCTTTTGGCCAGTCAGGTGGATGAGGATCTGGGGGATCTGCCCTCCTGGGGGGGTTTTGCTGAGCCGTTGGGCTCTGAAGATGGGGGAGCTCCATGTCAGGACACCAAGTCCGAGGAGTCTTCAGATGGTGGTGATCTTTTAGACACTGAGTCCTCTTACTCGTCCCCTGGGGGCGATCCAGGGGGTGAGGAGGACGTTTATTTTATGCCCTTGGTCGGGGCGAGTACTGTTGCTCGGGATGCGGAGAGGACGCGTCGGAGATGTCGTGAGAGGGATGCTCGAATTTCAGGGGCACAAAAGTCCTTCGAAAATCAAATTGCCTGGGATATGCGGGTGGCTGGGAAGGAGGTGGGTCTCAGACCCTTTGAATCCACTTGGCAGAACATCAGCCTAACCTTTACCAGATCACCGGTCCAGGGGCTCCTCCCATGCTAGGGTCGGATCCTTATGACAGATGTTGCAAGTGTGAGGACCTATGTACGTGGACTTTGTCGGTCAAAACTTGCATTCCCTGTCGGAAAAGCCGGGTGAAGTGTGTGGTTGGTGGAGTGCCGGTTGTTATGTGGTCGACCACAAGAAAGAGGAGGCAGGAGGAGACGGAGGTCCCAGAGGTGTCCTCTTCGAAAAAGATGAAGGTCGAGGTACTGGTCCCTCCTCTACCAAAGAGCGGGGGTGATGCAAACATCGACCTCCTGAGGGAAATCAGGGATGGCATTTGTGCCCTTGTCGTCATCCAGAACAGGATAGTGGACACTTCCGAGGTGGCAAACGCCCTCAAGACCGATGGTCGGAATCATTCGACAGGTGTGGGGAGACGCAGTGTACCCTCCTGGGCTCGTTGGGTGGTGGTGGGTTGGTTGATTCTGACATGTGGTGTGGGGAGGGCTGCTTCCAAGAGAAAATGGCCTTCTGGGGGAGCGGGTTCCGCACATGGCATGGGGGATGTGACACCCAGAGCAGGGTGTTCTACCGAGCAGGTGGCCCCGGTATGTGATATGGGGAACTCGGCACTTGTGACAGAACAACCTACTGAAGATATGGTTTCAGGGGCTGTGGCACTGGCAGTGGAGTCACTTCCTGAAGAGGTGGCTCTGCAGGCTGTGGCATTGGCAGCGGGGCTGGTTTCCAATGTAGTAGTCCCAGGGTTGGAGTCGAGTGGGGGGGGGAGCAAGGGATTGATTACTTTTGTGGACCAGATTCCTCTGATCCTGACGAGGCGTATACCATTTTTTATGGCGATGACTGATGATGTGGGGTTGTGGTGGCCGTGAAGGTCGTAGTGTTCATTCTACCGGATTGTCGCTTTTGGATGGAGGTAGTGTCGTTGGGATTTGGGGGAATGTCCTGCAACTTGAGTTGGCCTATTCTGTTCAAATATTCTCTATTAGACTTTTCTCCAATCTTCTAGTGGTTCACAATATTCATTGATCCTTTAATAATCCTTAATGCAACATCTATTGTTTACCACTGAAGGTTTGGCCTGAAATTCAAACTTGGTTTTCCAAAACATTAGGCTCTAGCCAGATTCAAGCCCAGAGCCAAGGTGCTGGTTTCCCCATAGAAACATACATGTATGCCCTACTTATATAGGTTTAAGAAGTGACATGTGGAATAAGGAATGTGGGACAATAAAGTATGCAGAGCATGTGGGTATTGTCCACAACGAGTAAAATTAGAATGAAGGAATGCAAACGGGAATAGAACAATAAAAGATAGAATAATACGAATGTAGCCAGGGATAGGACAATATGGAGTGCCTGACTATAAAACAATGGTTGCAACAAAGGATAAAACAAGGACAGGAAGTCCCGAGGTGAGGCGGAATGAAGAATGAGGAGTAAGTATGGTGGGATTAATGGATGGTGAATGGTGTAGAGTATACAAGGGGTAATGGGCAAGGAATGTGGGTGGTTGTCAGGAGCCGGATTCTGACGGACTTCGGTACTGCCGAAGGGTGTTGTCGAAAAGGTCGGGCGGACTATGGCCAAGTCCTGCAGGCCAAGAGTAGTGGCGTTGGCTTCAACGTACTCGTGCGTTGCGCCCTACTTGCCGTGCGTGCCACTGTATTTGCAACAGACAGATACTCAGGGGGATGCTGGAGATGCCGGCCTGAGTCGAGGACTTAACAGAAGGGAAGAAGGTAGAAGGGCCTAAGCCTAGTTGATACCCAGAATGAAGAAATAAGTACATGCATGTCCTACTTATATAGGTTAAGAAGCGACATGTGGAATAAGAAATGTGGGACAACAAGGTATGCAGAGCAATGTGGTTGTTGTCCACAACGAACAAAATTAGAACAAGGAATGCAAAGCGGGGATAGAATAATAAAAGACAGTATAATAGGATCGTGACTCGAAAGGGGACAATAAGGAGTGGCCGGATATAAAACAATGGGTCGCGTCCGAGGATAATACAAGGATGGGGAGTCCCGTGGTGAAACGGACCGAGGGGTACAGATGGCGAATGTGCCGAGCCAGGACCGGCACACCAAGTGTTATGCAGGCAATGCGGGCACTTGGTCGTGGATGTAGAGTAATTGCTCGGTCGGCACTGCCGGCGGATGGGTCTCGGTACGTGGACTTGACAGTGGTGGATGTGCCAAGCTGAAACTGGTGTACCAAGTGATACACATGTGGTGTGGACACTTGTATGTGGACATAGGGTGACTGCTTGGTCAGCACTGCCAAATTACTGGGATCTCAGTATGTGTACTTGACAGCAAAAAGGTGTAAACCTAGTCAATATTCAGAACGAAGAACTATCTACATACATGTGCTACTTATATAGGTTAAGAAGCAAGATGTGGAATCAGGGTGGCATAAGGAATGGAGAACAATAAGGTATGAAGAGCATGTGGAAGTATTGTCCACAATGATCAAGAATAGAATAAGGGATGTAAATGAAAATAGAACAATGAAAATAAGATAATAAAAATATGGCCAAGAATAAGATAATAGAAAATGACCGAATATAAAACCATAGGGTTGTGGCCAAGGATAAAATAATAAAGAAATTTCCCAAGGTAAAACAGGCTGATAAATAAGAAGTAAATAGGGTGGGATTAATGGATAATGAATGAGGGAAGAGTAGATGATGGATGATGAATGTGTCAAGCTGAGACTGACATACCAAGTGACTTGTATGTGGTTTGGTCACTTGCTGTCAGGCACCAGGAATGCCGATGATGCATGGGCCGAGTGCTATAGTAATAATGCCGACTTTACAATGCTGGCAGGAAGTGGCCAAGTCCTGCAGGCTAGTTGGAGTGGCTTGGCTTCAACATACTCATGCATTGTGCCCTACTTTCCATGTGTGCCACTGATTTGGGACAGAAGAGATACCTGGGAGAGTGCTGAGAGTATCAGCCCCAGTAAAGGACTTTAGACAGCAGAAGGGAGGGCAAGAAGGCATAAGCCTAGTTGATATTCAGAGTGAAGAACTATCTACATAAATTTGCTACTTATATAGGTTAAGAAGTGATATGTAGAACAGGGTGGCATAAGGAATAGAGAACAATAAGGTATGCAGAGCATGTGGAGGTATTTTCCACAATGATCAAGAATAGAATAAGGAATGTAAGTGAGAATAGAATAATGAGATATGGCCAAGAATAGAATAATGGGAGAGTGGATGAAAATAGAACAATAGAAAAATGGCTGAACATAAAACAATAAGGCCATGACCAAATAATAAATGAATAGCAAGTGTCTCAAAGGGAAATGGGTAAAGAAAAGGATGGGGAATGAAAGAATAATAAAGAATAGAGGGGATGGAATGAGGGGAGTAAACCAAATAATGTGCCAAATGTACCGAGCTGAGACCATGTACTGGTGAGGAATGACTTGTCACTGGTGTGTGGGATTAAATGGTAAGGGTCATTCAGTCAGCACTGCCAAGTGAACCAGAGCTCGGTATCATGGACTTGACACTTGCACATGGAATTAGACTGATTGTTTGGCTGGCACTGCTGAGTTACCTGATACTCAGTACATGTACTTGACGCCAAGTACTATTGCAATAGTACTGACTTCACAATGCTGGTGGGAATTGGCCAAGTCCTACATACTGATCAGAGTGGCTTGGCTTCAATGTACTTGTGCACTGTGCCCTACTTTCCATGTGTGCCACTGATTTCAGACAGAAGAGATATTTGAGAGAGTGCCAAGAGTGTCAGCCCAAGTAGGGGACTTCAGATAGGAGGAGGGAAGACAAGAAGGCATAAGCCAAGTTGATATTCAGAATGAGGAAATATTTACATCCATGTACTACTTATATAGGTTAAGAGGTGGAATCAGGGTAGCATAAGACATGGAGAAAAAAATAAGGTAGGAAGATGTCAGGTCTCGGTACAGCTGATGGTGCTGTTGGAACTAGCCAAGTCTTGCAGGCCAGTCAAGGTGGCTTGGCTTCAACATACTCGTGCGTTGCGCCCTGCCTCCTGTACGTGCCACTAACTTGTAATGGGAAAGATACTCAGGCGGATGCCAAGGGTGTCGGCCTGAGTAAGGACTTCTGAACAGAAGGAGGAGAGTAGAGAGGCATAAACTTAGTTGATACTCAGACTGAGGAACTATGTACACGCATCCACTACTTATATAGGCTGAGAGGCAGAATGTGGAATAAGGGTGGCATAAGACATGGAAAAAAGAATAAGGTATGAAAACCATGTGGAGGTATTGTCTACAGTGATTAGAATAGAATAATGCCAGGGGAAGATAATGAAGTATAAGCAGGTGAGATTGTGGGAAAGGATAGAACAATAAGGAATGGCCGAGAATAAAACAATAGGGCCATGGGTAAGTGGCAAAGAGTAGCGAACATCCTGAGGGTAAGCAAGTGAGGGGAAGAACAGAGAGTGTAGGGATGATAAAGAATAGGGGGTTGGGGAAAGGATAATGAACCAGGTGATGAACTCGGTGTACCAAACCGAAACCATGCACCATGGTGTGGTATGAGTAAGGGTTGGTTGGTCGGTACTGCCAAGTAAGTCAGAGCACGGTGTGTGGTCATGACAGAAGACCATGTAGAAGTATTGTCTACAGTGATCAGGGATAGAACAATAAAATATCAATGAGAATAGAACAATGATATATGGCTGAGAATAAAATAATAGGAGTGTGGATGAAAATAGAACAATAGAAAATGGCCGAATATAAAACATTAGGGCCATGACTGAAAAATAAGTGAATAACAAATGTCCTGAGGTGAAATGGGAAAAGGGAAGGATTGGGAATAGGAGAATAACAAGGGTAGAAGAGATGGGATGAAAGAAGCGAACCAAATGATGAGCCAAATGTACCAAGCTGAGACCACGTACTAGTGAAGAATGACTTGTCACTGGTGTGTGGGATTAAATGGTAGAGGTCATTTGGTCAGTACTACTGAGTGAACCGAGGCTCAGTATTGTGTACTTGATAGGATATAAAGTAGATATCAGAATGTACCCTGAGTTATGAGACAAGGTGCATGTGATTCTTTGACATGACTCATTCCCAGGAACTGTGATCCTATTGGCTTGTACTATAAATAGTTAGGAGATACTTTAGCTTACTAATTGTCCTGTAAATTAGTATAAAAGGAGGCCTTCCTGCCCCCTGTCATGACCACACACCCTGCTCTGACTTACTTGGCAGTACCGACCGACCAACCCTTACTCATACCATGAAATATTTTATCAGCGAAGTTTTTCAACCAATTAAATTGCCAATCAATTTATATTCTGATAATCAATCCACTATTACTATAGCCTACGGTAATCAGCAACATACAAGAACAAGACACTTCAATATATGATTATATTTCATCTGAGACACCATTGAGGAGAAGAAGATCAGTATTGAATACATCTCCACCGATCAAATGGTCGCAGACATCCTCACAAAAGGTCTACTAGGACCTAGAGTAAAGATTCTCACCGAAAAGCTCGGCATATATTGAACTTGAGGGGGTGTGTAGGGTGCAAACTTGCATCTCACCCCTGAGAGACCAATCTCAATATATTGTATTTATATATCGATCTCAGTGCCATTCTGTGCGGTTTTTTTTTTTTTTTNTTTTTTTTTTTTGCCAAGGAGGGGAATCTGTAGCCAGACACCCAAGTCATTTATGTACGACTTCAGGTAGTGTGGGGTTGAGTGCTGTACTCGACCCACTAAACCCCCCCTTCCTAATACCCCCCAAAGGAGGCTAGGTTGCTGCCCTGTACCAATACACGCAGAGGAGATTAGCCAGGTTATTATAGATGGGTTGGACCCCATATGGCTTTTTAGGCAGATTTGAAGGGTGGATTGCTCCGCACCCCGGTTGCCCAGTTGCTTTTCCCTGAGGGCTTTCGCAGTTTGGGACTTGTGGCCAGTTAGCCTAGGTTTTCTAATTTCTCGCCCAGTAGTTTCATCCTACCTTAGGATGGCTGCTGTTGGGTCTATTTTCCTTGCCCCAGTTGAGTTTCACCCCACCTTAGGGTGGCTGCTGTTGAGGCCTCTGTTCTTCTTTTCCTTGTCAGTCCTCTATTTGTGTTTACCTAGGGTTGTTTATTTTCTTGTTGCTTCGTTGTTTTGGTGCCTATTTGGGCGTCTATTTTGCACTTTTCTCGAGTTTCCTTTTTCCATGGTTGTGGGGTTACTCAGTTTTTTCCTTGTAACATTAGAGGTTTTCAACAGTTTTCACTTAGTTTTCAAGACTTTTGGAGTTGGTGGTTTACTTGCATTTTTGTTGTTTGGGCATCTATTTGGGCGCTTATTTCCCGTCCTTAGTTTTCCATTTTTCTTACATGTATTACTTTCTTTCAGGGTTTCTGGCTTTTCTTTTTCCAAGTCTTCAAAGGTTATGTTTTGGGCTTTGAGGGTTAATGACTTGTTACTATTTTACTTTTTTGGCGCCTATTTGGGCGCCTATTTCATGGCCTTTGTTTCCATTTTACCATAGGCTTCTCAGCTTCAGGGTTTCCAGGTTTAGACAGTTTCAGATTTTTCAAGGTTTCAGAGGCTTGTGGCCTTCTTACTAGTTTTGATGTTTCGGCGTCTATTTGGGCACCTATTTTCATATTCAAAATTTTCAAGTCAAAAGGGCTTGCCCTAAAGCTGTCAAGATTCGGTAATGCCAAGATATTGGTTAAGTCCTGCAAACCATTACGGGGTGGCTAGGCTTCAATGTGCTCTTGCGTTGCGCCCTGCTGTTCCGTGCGTGCCACTAATTTGGATAGCGAGAGGAGCCTTTGAGAGGATGCCGAGGGCGTCGGCTTGAGTGAAGGACTTTAGAAATAGAGAGCAGACTAAGGGGTGCAAATCAATCGATATTCTGAGTGAAGAACTATCTACATACATCCTGCTACTTTTATAGTTAAGAAGCAAGATGTGGAACAGGGTGGCGTAAGGAATGGAGACAATAAGGTATGAGGCAACCACATGGAGGCATTGTCCACAGTGATCAGAAATAGAATAAGGAATGTAAGCAGTATTAGAATAATAGAATATGGCTGAAAATAGGATAATGAAATGGTGGACGGGAATAGAACAATAGAGGACGGCCTAAGATAAAACAATGGCAATAGCCAGGACAATGAGTGGCCGTCATGTCATCTGGGGGAAACAAGTTAAGGAGTGGATAGGGGGTGAAGGAACAATGAAAGGGGATGTACGAGGGGAGTGGTCCATACGATGTACCGGATGTACCGAGCTGAGGCCACGTGGTGGTGCAAGATAATGCGAGCAAGGGCCGGTTGGTCGGTATTCCTGAGTGAGTCGGTACTCGGTGTTGCGGGCTTGACAAAAGTGTCTTTCTTGTAAAAAATAAAATGAGCTCAAAAGAGCTCTTTTATACAAGATAGCTACTCTAAGATTATACCCAGTCAACTAATCTACCTCTATTGTTTCCTTCCTCTTCCCTTTTTTCCTCGCTGATTCACTCCCTTCCTCTTCCAAGTCCTCTTTTTTGGTCACATCTATTGCCGAGAGGTACTTTTGCAATACACAGAAATCCAACGAGTGCCCCCTTGTGTGACAGCCTATGCAGTGATCACCATTGTGGATTCTCCACTTCTGGTTTCCTGTTTTCCATACTTTCTTGTGGCCGCGTATTGCATCTATAACCATCACCGTCTTGTCCTCTAGACCTGACCCTTTCGAGATACTTTGCTCAATCCTTTTGAAGGTAAGTTTCATGTGCCATGATGACTCATTCCTGTTACCATTCCACTGATGCCTAAGGATGGCAGTTGGGGGGATCTTCAGCCTTTTTCCAAGTTTTTCCGTTATTACACTTCCTACAAAGCTCGTTTTCAGGGTCAGGGGGGCGCCTGTGATCCTGTAGTATGGCACCTCATCGAGTTCCTAGGGAAATTTGACATATACTACCGTCACCTCCTCACACTCGACTACTCTCAATGGCTTTCCGTTCAGCACCTTGTTTTTGTTGCTCCCTTCCGGGAGTGTCAGCAGGGCCCAAACTTCTGGGTCAGGAGCACTCACATGCTGTTTTATGGTCTGGATCATTTCGAGCATGATTGGTCCTGGTGCTTCACGCTCCTTTTCCTCCCACAAGAGCTTTTTTGTGGTCGTCATGATCCTGTCCATGAGCCCCCTTTTTCTTTTCTTGTAGAATTTCAATGACTTGCATCTATAGACCGTTGCCAGCATGATGCGGTCAGAGATCTCCCACAATTAGTTTCTTTCTTCAATCCTATCCATGTAGGCTTCGTATATCCCATCAGGATATATTCTGGCCTCATCAAGAATGTCCTGTGGGACCACTGCCATCTCTACTGATAGAGCATTCTTAGGGCCTGCACGTAACCCTGCTGTGATTACTGGCGTTCCTTGCTTGCCTGCGTTGCCTCCTTGCCTGGCAAATAGTTTCTCGGTTGCCGAGCCCCCAGTACTGCTCCTTCTGACCCTGGAGCAACTTGTGCTGGCTGTTTTTGAAGAGCTAGGACCTGCAGATGGGTCTATCCTGTTCTGGCTCTTCAAAGGGGTAGATGTGGTGTTTCCACCACCCTGCGCCCTGGGTTTCAGGTGGATGGGCCTAACGGGTTTGGGGTCTGTTTTCTGCTTTTTGGTTGTGGGAGTCTCCTCACCACTTCCACCCTTTTTTCTCTTCATCGTCCTTGAATGACTGGTAGAATCAGATTCGTTCGGGGATGATGATTCAGAATGTTTCAAACTACTATTCCTTGTTGAAGGCGATGTGGATTTCATGGCGGTATTTATTACTTGAATGAAATAAATTCAAACAAGTGGTCCCCTACCCAGGGGGCCTAAGGGAAATGCAATTTTATTAACCATTAGCTACCATTATTTTACTTTGTCCCCGAGGAGATGCGAGTCTCCTCTTTTTGTACCCGAGTGCTGGGGTTTTGTGTACCCCTCCTTCTTACTTTGTACCAGCCTTACACATTTTAGAAACACTTGGTTGTGGCATCTGGTTGGCCTTCAGGGCTTCCCTAGGCAGGGGTCACCCTAGTCCCAATGAGACCCTGGAGTTGCCACCCCTGGACCACTTTGAGGCCGATGCCTGGGTCAACAAGGACACCCCACCAGAGATTCTGTGCACTTTTTCATTCCTAAAATTTTGATTATTATTTTGTATTTTTACCCTCAATATTGAGGGAGTTCTTCTTTGTTTTCTATGTACTCATGCGCTCTTACACACGTACCGCACGACACGCATGGCCGGCTCCCTGGATAGGGACTGGCAGCCTGGCTCAAACCTTCAATAGGGTCAGGAGCTGGGTGTAGGATACATGTGGGTGAAACATCACCTGCATATGCTTTCCTCCTCAGTGGTTGACTATACTGAGGAGGTGAGTAAAATACTGTAGTTTACATAATATTTCGACTGACTTTCTTTCTTTTCACTCTGTAAGATAATAAATTAGGTATATTCTTTGAATATATTCTCAGTGGTTGACTACACTGAGGAGATAATAAATTAGATTGTCCAATAACTTCTCTGAACTACTGTACAAAGTTGCCATAATCACCACATCTTCTTCTATTGGTGATGTTAAGTCCGCGTGTCAGGCGCTTAGCTAGCACTTCCAAAGGGGTTATCCGGGTTAGCGCAAAGGTCCATAGCAGGGCCGAGGGCTGAGACGGAAGTCGGATGGACTATGGACGGGGGCGGAGGCACCAGGAACTTAGGGTAGGTTGCGGAATGGTTCAATCCGGTCGTTGAGGTGTTCGAGGTCGAAGGGACTTGGCTTCAACTTATGTGTTGTGCCCTCCTCAATCGTCTGTCTCTAATTTCAGAAAGGAGGCGGGAGTTTACCGGAAATGAATCGGAAACTGGTGGGAGACTAAGTCGATATTCATACTGGCGAACAGTCCAGTTGACTGTCAGACTATATGCATGTGACTTATCCTTGTACTATTTTTGCCGGTCGTAAAACAAGAAGAAAGGGAGTACAAGGGGTCAATAGTAAGGAAGAACAAGGGGGTAAGGTACACGATAAACTAGTGCGTCGGTTATCAAGATGCAGAATCCTAGGTTACAGGAATCGGGGTCAGACTAGTGGTGGTTCGGACGGATGTTATGGGAACGGGAACGGGAACGGGAACGGGAACAGGAATGGGTCCATGCTTCGGTAGTCGGGGAAGATTCGGAAACGGGGGTGGGTGATTGTGGGGGTTGGTGTGGGTTTGTTGGAGGCATGGGGTGTAACAGTACTCCCCCATTAGGACTGAGCCCTTGAGGTCCTTGGTTGACGAACAATGTATAGGGTGGTCACAACTGGCCGTTTGGTCTCCCTGGACCTGGCTTGAGCGGATAGGCACGGTGGAAGTCCGAAACCACCTCTCTCACGTGGTTCAGTTCCGTGGCGGGGAGCCAGGAGGTCTCTTCTTCTGTTCCTTCGTAACCAGTCCATCTGACTAGGTATCGGAGTTGGCAGCCATGTCGTCGATTGATCTTCGAGTCCAGGATTTCTGCTATTTCATATTCATGTTCCCCATTGATCTCTATCGGTGGCTGCGGTGGTATTGTGCAGTTGGGGAAGGTGTTGGGAGTTGAAGGTTCCAGCATCGAGACATGGAAGATGGGGTGGATCGACCTCATGTTTTTTAGAAGGCGAAGGGTGTAGGATACCGGTCCTACTCGGGCTATGACCTCGTAGGGTCCTAGGTATTTCTCGGACAACTTCCGGGAGGGTCTTGTGGTCTGGATGTTGTCTGATTTGAGGAAAACTTTGTCTCCGACCTTGACCTCCGGTCCTTGGGAGCGGTGTTGGTCTGTGGAGGCGGCGTAGCATTGCTGAGCTGCGGATATGTTTTTTCAGAGCTCCTGGTGCAGTTCATCTAGGTCCACTGCAAAATTGTGTGCTCTTGAGGAGGCCAGGTCACGCTTGGGGTGGAAGGTGATGTCCGGGTGGTAACCTTTGTTGGCGAAGAAGGGCGATATTCCGGTTGTCATGTTGGGGGCGTTGTTGTAGGCGAATTCCGCGATTGGGAGGAGGTCCGCCCAGTTGTCCTGCTGGTAGTTGCAGTAGACCCAGAGGTATTGTTCCAATGTTTGGTTCATTTGCTCGGTTTGTCCGTCACCCTCTGGATGGTACCCGGAAGTGAAGCGTAGTTTCATGTCTAGGGCCTTCCCCAGGGACCTGAAGAAGGAAGATATGAACTCAGTTCCATGGTCCGAGGTAACGTGCGATGGGACTCCATGTTTTGAAAATACGTGGAGCACGAACAGTTTGGCTAGGAGGGGGGATGTGATGGTGTCGTGGGTCGGGATGAAGATGGATTGTTTGGTGAGTTGATCTACGATGACAAGGATGGAGTCGTATCCGGCCGACGGGGGTAGTTTTTCGATGAAGTCCATCGATATAGAGTTCCATGGGCGTATGGGGACCGGTAGTTGTTTCAGGAGGCCATACGGTCGGTGTCTTTGTGTTTTGGCACGCATGCAGGTTGTGCAGGACTTGATATAGGACTTCACGGTTTTTCGGAGTCTGGGCCAGGTGTACTCCCTCCTGATGAGGTCAAGCGTCCGATTTTGTCCGAAGTGTCCGGAGATGGGGTGGTCGTGCTTGTTTTGTAGGATTCGTAGGCGGAGATCATTGCTATCCAGGACATAGATGCGCTGGTCAAGGAGGAGGAGGTTGTCTGGTGTGGCTGACCATTTTCCATTGGGGTTGTCGAGTTTTTCCAAGGTTTCTGGGTCGTTTCGGATTGCTGTG